>VDFB02161037.1:49125-97391 GCA_007258455.2 Sequoia sempervirens | reverse complement strand
AAAAATATTATGTTTAAACTAAGCATTTTATATTTAAACTAAATATTTTCTTTTTATAAATTATAATAATATATTATTTTTATTTTAAATTTTGCTTATTTATAATTTTATATTTATTTAGACAATATATTTTTAATGTATTTAATTCAAAAGTATATATTGATATTATAATATTTATTGTAATTATTTATAATTATTAATAATATATATGATTTATATATATTAATAATAACTATTATATAGATATATTTTATATTATAGATATTAAATAGTATATAATTAATATTATATATTATAAAATAAAACTATTGGAAACATGGCAAAGAAATTAAAATAAAATGGATTCATGGTAGGGGGGTTCGAGCGGACATTAGTTAAGAGTCCACTGGAACCAGCCTGCCATCCTATTTTTTATATTATTTTGAAATGGTTCGATTGAACCATTTTTTGAGGTTCACCCAAACCACCCTTTTTCCCCCTTCTCCCTCCCCCTGGCACCAAAAATGTCCAAAATTTTACGCTTCAAAGCTTGATTTGAGGATGAAAATGGAGGACACTTCACAAACCCAATTTTAATTAGGTAGTCCTCAGAATGAGCCATCCAAAGAATATAATTTTAACATGTTTTTGGTTTTATTATCTATTTGTTTTTCTAGTTTTATTAAACATAGGTTTTTCACCAAAAATGAAGCTCTATATTCTACACATGTGGAAAAATAGAAGATTATAAAAAAAAAAATTGAAAAATATGAGTGCACCAAATATTGAGGTCCTTGATCCAACAAAAAAAAATTGAATTTTGATACATACAAAAAAATTTATGCGTTATACGATCTGCTTATGTCTAAATTGTAATTGGTTTGACTTCGAAACTTGATTAAGGAAAAACTATTCAATAAAACACTATCTAACCAAGTGGAAGCACTAGATATCGGAGTTACAAATCTAAATTTGAAAGAATTTAAATTTTATCCTTCATGGAAAGTTATGCATTATATGGTGAGCATCACTTTTTAAAATTGATGTTTTTTGAAAAAACTAGTTTTCAAGCGAGATGGAAAAAGAAGTGCAATCTGATTCCAAAAATTTTGAAAAAAAATTATTTAGAATCTACAAACAAAATTTTATGAAACTCTAGTTTGCATCATCTTCAAATTTCTCATAGTTTAGCCGCTATAGGTGCCTGAAAGTGAAGATTTAGTTAGAAAAAATTATTTCAGTGTCCAGTTTGTCCAAAAATTGTAAACCACTAATGTGGGACTACCCTCTTCTTATTTCATGCGATACATTTTTCACTTTATGGTTGACATTGGTTGTGATGTCCTTCAAAACTGTGATCTATCTTAGCATCTGGCATTCCTCTTAGTGGCTTGATGCGACACACCACATCCCCTAAGTTGTGAATCTTCTATTCTTTGATTGGTCCTCTCTTGGAGACATTAGGCACAATGTTCCCTAAGTAAAGGCCTCACACAAACTAAGCAAGACTCCTTAAACATTCCTTATTGTTGCATTTTCATTTTTCAGTTATATGGCCACCTTGTATAACACAACTTGCATGCCTATAGAGCCATCTTGTTTGTTAATGACCTCTAAGGATACAAAGTTTTTCTTGTCTCATGAAGCTCAAAGTTCATTTTTTTGTGGTGCCTTATTAAAGTTATCAAGAGGTATAACTTTAGTATGGTTTGATGGGAAGCCGAACAAGGTCATGACTTTCCCTTAGCCACACACATGTGTGTGTCAGCACATGCTAACCATGTGTGTATGTGTCTCACCTTCTTGGATTTCTCACCTAGCAAACAGCTTGAAGTTTTGTTGCCTCAGAATGAGTGTGCAGTTTTTGGACAAACAACCTAGATCTAATCCACATTGTGATGGATAAACAATCAAAGCTTGATCGACCCCTTTTTCTTTTTCACTTTGTTTCATTTTCTCTATGTCTTTGGCAGTGTATGCTTGTGCCTTGTTGTTGCTCTTTATATCATTTTCATGTGTGTTATTTTGTGCCTATGTTGATTTTCCATGGGATCTTGATCCTAGGGGGTTAATCACCCCTCTTGATTGTTGTCATCCTATCTTACCAACATTGGCACACTTGGACCCCTCTTTATGTGTTCTTGTCTACTTTAGTGTAAGTTTGAAGAAAGTTCATCCTCTCACTAAAGTGGGGGCTAAATGTGGCAACGAAAAAAGTATCCCTTCTACTTTTCCTTGCTTGTTTGGGACCTCCTTGTAAACTGAGCTTAGTGGTGCCTTGATTTTGTGTTGTAATGTGTTTGACACATTCACATTAGGTCTTGGGCACTTGTGAACTAATGAACATAAATGGTACCTTGATAAAGTGTTGTGAAGTGTTGTAACACACTTTCACACTTTTCTAGGGTTTTATTAATTCACTTAACCTAATAAACCTCTTTTTAATCAAAATGTTCCTTAATCATGCCTTCTTTGAAGTGTTGTAAAGTGTTGTAACACACTTTCACACTTTTCTAGGGTTTTCATTAATAATTGGGCTTCTTTATGCTTTAATTGGCCCTATTTTGCATCCACAAGCCTCATTTAATGCATCTTTTCGAGGATAATCCTAAAACCAATCAATATCCAATCATAATTTAGGTGTTTCCAAATTGAATGGCCCAAATTTAGAGATCTGGGACTCATTCGCCACCTTGGGAAAATGAGTCACACCTAGGTTTTTGGGTCTCGAACCTGGTTTCACACCTTTCTAAGCATTTTTTTAAATGGTCCCATAAGTTATGCCTGATGGGACTCATTTGCCACCTTGGGTGAATGAGTCCCATGTGGCCCAAAATAAAATTAATTCAAAATTTTGGTGGGATTTTATCCTCCTAGATCTGATGTCGACTTGTAGTGTTGTAATTTTGGGAATTCTTGCATAATTAAGTATAAATACAAGTTTCTTTCATTCATTTTCATCCCAAGCATTCAATTATTCATCCTTATAGTGAAGTTAAGTTCACAATAGCATTCAAGTGTTTACAAGAGCATTCAAGGGAAAATTATAAAGAATTTTAGAGCATCATTCAAGCATCAAGCATCATGTCAAAGATTTCATGCACCATGTTTGTTTTTCAGCTAACAATTGTGATGTAGGGTTTCATGATTCAAGCCATCATTCCATTCAATATCTATCCTATTCAAGCAAGAGTCAAGATCTACATCCATTGGATCCATCTCTTACATGTTTGTAGCACTTCATTGCTAGGGTTTGGTGAGTTGTAACATCATATTTTGTTCATTCATCATTCTCCATTCCTATTTCATTCTATTTCAAGGTTTTATTACCAAAAAGGGGTTTGACCAAGGCAAACCCCTATCCACTAACAAAACAACATTTTTCCCTCTCTTTAGTGTGTGATTTACAGGTTTAGATTGAAGACACATTAAGGAGAAAGCTTGGAAGAAGTTGTCAAAGTGCTTAAAGTTGTCACTAAACATTAGAGAATATTGGAGAGCACCTATAGGTTGATTTACATATATTTGGATCTAGAAACCTAAAGAAGCATATTGAGTAGACTAAGAAGAGCATATTCAAATATTGAAGTTTCAAAAAACCCTAATTGGACTGATTCACCACTTCTAGCGAATGAGTCCCAATTTTGGTCAAAATTCAGATTTTTGTAGATTCGGATACCCATTTTCCAGATTCCTATTCCTACACAGAAACCTAGATTTTGGACTAATTCTCCTAGCTTGGTGAATAAGTCCCAGTCAAAATTAAAGTTAGAATTTCTAGCAATTCATACCTCCTTCTAGCCATCTTTAGATTCCTAGGTGCGTACATTTCATCATACAGTTTGTTATTTTATTTTATTCACATTTCTAGGTCATTTTCTAAATCATTACATGATATTAGGGTTTAGTGTTACATCTTGCATTGTATTTGTATTTCCAAGTCTTAACTTGGTGGTGAACCCCACATTATTTTGCATTCAGCCCCTAGGACAACCCTATTGTGATATCTCTTTCTCCTTTGCATTGAGATATCTACGGTTATCCTTCAATGAATGAAATTGGAAAGTGGGTGTGCTCTATGTCCTAAACCATATGAAAGCATCTACTAACCCCATTCTCCGTTGTTTCATTAACAAATTCATCTAATTCAGTTTATTGAATTTTATTTTATAGTATAAGATTAAATTGAAATTAGTAGAATGTTTATAATGAAATTTCAAGGTCACAATGGTCACCCTACTTGTAGTGGTTCTCGAAATCCCTATTGCATGATGGTGTCCAGTGTAGAGGTATGTAACTAGTAAAGAATTATAAATATTGCATGTGAATAGTTGAACCTTATATGAATGAAATTATTATAACTCACTTTAGATGTTGAATAAGTTAATGTTGTTCCTTTGACATCAGCACATGTCAGTCAAGCTTCTCGTCGAACTTTCACTCATGTAATCTAAAGAATTTTTAATTTTAATATGAAAAATTTGTAAAAAAATGTTAGGTAGTTTTGGTATTTGAATAATTTTGTTTCATTTTCAAATGATTTAAAAAAATACTCGTCAGGATCTATTCATATGAAAATGGAGTGTGGTGTTGCTATAGTAGTAGAAATTTCACTACCTTTGATAGAGGTATGAGGTACATTAGTAAATTTCACATTATATTTGTTGTTTTATATATCTATTATTAAAAATTTGAATGATATCCATTTGTAGTTTAATTTCTATCATGATGGTTGTCACGGGGCTTCACAAATCCAAATCTTGAGCATGCCCCTATTATGGATGAACGTAGTCATTATTTGTATGTGGTAAGTGATTATTTTGTTATATGTCATTCTATAATTCAATTTCTATATATTATTGTCTATACTTTTTATTGTGTTAGGTAGAGGCCCATGAAACTTTAAACAAGAGGTAGAGTGAATGATTTCGAAGGAGAACACCATTGTATGTATCTCCATCCTCCTAATAGTCAAAGTCAACTCGTATCTCTTTCCTTCCCCTAGAGGGAAATGACTACATTAGGGTCCTTTTTTGTATGCATATATGGATTTTTTAACATATATTTTGTGTTACATATATGTGACATTGTATATCTATATGCATTTTTCATAAGACTATATGGATTTCTTGTATATATGCTATACTTTTATCAACATATAATGTTGTATTCCTATATGAAATTTTGGCTACTACAAATAATTTTACCAATAGTGCTCATATTTGCATTATAAATGGTTATTAAATAAATAAATAATGAATTGATGCAATTATAAATGATTAATGTTATCCATATTTGTACTATAATGAGTAATTGAATAAGGCTCACTTTTACCATGTAAGTAATGCAATAATTGTAATTAATCATTCATATTTTTCCTCAAATGTGTTTATAAGGCATGTGGATGAGAGTTTGAAATAGTCAAATTCCTTCTAGGGTGTGGGATATCTCCAAGGACATGTGTTTTGACACATGTTTCATGTCTTAAATATTCTAAATATCTTGATATTTGTCACTCCTTTATGTTCTTGTCACTATCATTTCAAAGTTATGATTGCCTTTCCTTTCATAGAAAACCTTCTAAATTATGTAATTAATTCATAAAATCATCATTTTCCTTAATGGTCTTAAAGACTATCCATTATCCTTTAACTTGTGGCTTCACAATACCCTCCATAAGCACCTTGTCTACCCTTGATTGAAAAAATAATAGCCCAATATCTTCATGTTTGGTCCTTCTCACTTGTCTTGTATACAACCCTCTACAAGTGACTTATGCCCTTTTATTCTTTTGAGCTCAGTGAAGTACCAAAAGATTTTCTCATGCATTTTTACTCCTTGACTTCCTATCATCCTTACATAAGGTCACCATCATGGTTCATGCTTTGTGTCATCATTTTTGTCACTACAGCATTTGGACTATCCTTTTGAACTCAATGCTTTGTAATGAGGAAATTGTATAAGGCTAGCTTTTATCCATTCTTCATGAGAACCCTACCCTTTGAAAATAAGACTGTATTGTGGTTGTGTAGCACTATCCTTTTTTTCATGGATTGTAAAGATCTCAATGACTATCCTCTTGTTCTTCATGTCATTTTCCTCTTCTTGTTAGAGGATTTTCCACTATCATTTCCCACTTGAACTGTCATTCTTTCACTAGAATTTGAGGAGGTCTTCAAACACTACCTCATATCTCCATGGTTATTTCCTTCTTGAATTCTAAGGTCGCTGTGAATACCATTGTCATTATCTTAAAACTATGATATTCTACAATCAAACATGCCCTTCATTTCTTCCAATCATTGTGCAATAACTGTGCAATCATCTTGTGATATGTTGTTATAACCATTCCTCTCATGTTTTGAAGGACTATTATACCTTTTTAATAAATTTTCTACTCACTAACTCCAATAAGGCTTCCATATATGTATCTAGAGTCATCTTATACCCATATTAATCTCTCACATGAAACTACTTACTTTGATAGCTTTAAATCTTCCCTTTGATAACATATAACAACTATGCCTTTCCTTTTGTGATTTTAACTATCTATTATTAACTTTTTCACTATCATTTTCCAAGGATTCATTGGCATCCAAAATTTTGTCATAAACTCATCATTATCTAACTTCTATGATGGTTATCCTCTTATATTTAATGATAGGACCATGCACTATCCATGATAGTGTTGCTTGGTATTTTTTCATAAGGCCTAAAACTCGTGACTCTACCTTATTCATGCAAAAACCTTAGGGTTGTCATCTTCGTGGCTATTATCATAAAATATTATTATTCCTCAAGCCCACTTCAATACTTTATGGCAAGTGTTATGTTCACTATCTATGTGACTTCTCCCTTAGGAGCTTTTCTTCTTCTTGGAATGTTACCATTTGGACTATAGTTTTTTGTTTCTCGAAAATATTAGTTTCTTTTTGTATTCTTAGAATAATGCTCTCAATTTTGGGGTTGACTCAAAGATGTACTTTTCATACCATCCTAATGCCCATTGTCACTGGTTATGCATTTTTCATCAATGGAAAAACTTATCATCTTCTATATCATTTTATTTACTGTGTTGTGTAAAATGATCCCAATATCATATGAATAGATTTTTTTCTTCTTAGACTATAGGTGTTCATATGAATATCTTCTACCCCAAGCTATAGGTCCATGTACATTCTATTGTCCTTGGTGGTAAAGCAAGTATAGACTACTTGATTACCTGGATTGTCACTCTTTTATATGAAGTCCTTTGTTTAGATGTTACTTAAATATCCTTGATTTGGACACTCGTGACTTCTCCTTTGAGGAATTTTTCATATTCATGTTTAGCAAACTTTATCCCCTTCTCTTATTTTGAAACTATCACATGTAATTAGTACTCACTACCATTTTCGTCTATGTCCATTTTCAGAGGACTTTATGCACTTGCATGGTTGAAGGAATATGATCTTTGAGGACCAAACAACCTTTTCTAGACATTCTTTCTCTCATTCAAGGTGCATTTGCATGTGAAATTTTCTTGCAACCACATTTTTAAGGCATTGAAATTGGAAAAAATAGTGAATATGGACATTGTAATTCCCTTTTCAAGATAGAAATTCAATGAAGAAGAGTTAGAATGAGTATAATCTCTGAAATACCTCCCATAAAAGTTATAAGATAACCCTAGCTTCCATGAAGAACTAGAAAATCTCATGAAAAGAGATCTATGGTTGCCAAAAACCCTAAAAAGGACATATTCTTTTTGAACTCAAACTCTCCTAAAAACAATCTCCCTCCTTAAGTCATGCACATGGACCTTCAAGGGTTAGTAATTGAAGATAGTATTGTTTCAAGTAAGAAAGTGTTTTCGTCTAATTTAGCTCAGAAGGATCAAGATGCTTGGGAACAAAAATTGTTGAACACACAAATATACTGAGAGGGGGGTGAATCACTATATCTTTAAATTTTATCCTTAACCAATATATCAATGAAAATTAATGCATCATTAACAAAATTAGAAGCAACAATGAACACAATCACACAAAATACATGAATAGGTCACACACCCATATATAGTCACAGTTTTGTATAATTCCTCACACTTATGTTTCTTACATAATAATAAACCCAAAACAATTTGCTTAAATATCAATATGGGGTGATAGATAATATTGATATGTCGACCTAGACCAAAGATCAAAACCACTAGTGAAGAAGTTAGCCTATGAAAAATAATCCATATCGCTATCATGTCAGCTTGAGAAAATCAAATTTTGAACTAGGAAGTGGTCATTTATTTAGCCGATAGGCTATATTATATGCGAGGTTTCAACCGTGAATTTGTCTCATGCCATCATACTACGTGAAACTCTCTGGTTTTCAATCACTGACATTCCAGCTCAAACTTTGTTTATTGGTTTTTTTTTTTTTTCAGATTTGATGAGAAATCAAATAGATTTTTACTCTCCCACACCAACTGTCTACAATCTTATCCTTATCTTTTTAGCCTTGTGCACCAACAACGATGTTTAACCGCTATCCTGCAACCATACGAGGATTAGTTTTCTTTCGTCTCAGTTTATAGAAAATTCTGCTTTGGTAGGGTTTCGTAATAATTTCCAGCAAACTCTGTCCATCTTTTATCATCGGTATCGTTGACAACACGACACAGTTTGAGCAGAATCTTGAGGTAAGTCACTTGCCACGGCTTCAGTGCGGTTTTTTATGTACGCGAGCGGGTTAATTTTTGTTGCGGTTTGTGTTACAATTCCCCATAGCTTTACTCTCAAGACCTCAATAGAATACGAGATGATATCATTTTTCCATTGTTCCAAAGAATTTAATTGGACATTTATTTGTTCTCTGGATGGATGGTTATCTTTTGTTTGTCTTACTCTTAATTTGGGAGCCTTCGGATATCTTGGAAATCAACTGTGAAAGTTTTTCATTGAAATTTTTTGTTATGTTTTTCATGTTTCATAATCACAGACATTTGATATTTAGCATGAAGATTAAAGATCATGTGCAGAGACTGATATTTCTTTTGGAACATTACAGTCATCTTTCCTGTGGGGGTACTTATTGTCTGGCATCGCTGGAGGAGCCTTGGCAGATCGTTATGGTGGAAAAATTGTTATGGTATGGGGGGTTGAAATATGGTCATTGACAACCTTGCTGACCCCATGGGCTTTGGTCATTCAGTTGGGATGCTCCTTGTTGTCCGTGCACTATTTGGTGCTGCTGAAGGTGTAGCCTTACCTTGTATGAACACCACAATTTCAAGGTAAGGCTTAAACATCAATTTACTGAACCAATTCAATCTGTCTTTTCTATAATTTTTGTGTTGTCTTCATCATATAGTATCAAAGCATGCCATGCCTTTTTGTTTTCACTATTCAACTGTAGATGCTTGAGATAAATTCAAAATGTTAACCATTAACTTTTTTTATTCAAGGTGGTTTCCTAATACGGAACGAGCTACAGCACTAGGCCTCACTAGGCCTCTCAATGGTTGGATTTCATCTGGGTAATGTGACAAGCTTACTTGCTTCTCCTACACTAATGTCACAAGCTAGAGTTTACGGACCTTTCTTTACATTTGGACTTCTAGGTTTTCTTTGGCTCTCAATATAGGTTCCAAACATTTTTAATGATCTTCAGTTTCATCCTAGAATATCAAAATCAGAACTTTTGTATATTCATGATGGAATTGAGTATTCTCCAAAGTCTACTAAAAAGTCCACTATCCAGACTACTCACAAAATGCCTCCTTTTGGTCAGCTATTTTCTAAGTTACCAACATGGGCGATAATAGTTGCAAATGTTACAAATAATTGGGTAAGCTGTACAGAAAAGCATACTTTTACTCTGAAATTATAAGTTCATCTCTGTTCTGTCTAATCTTTGTGCTTTTGTTCTCTTCAGGGTTATTTTGTTCTTCTCTCTTGGACGCCAGTATATTTCAAAACTGTAAGCCTACTTCTAATCACAATGAATACCCTTTGTTTCAAACAATTTTAATATTTTGAATCAAGGAATATGTCAAACCAAAACTGCAAGAGTCAAGAATACAGTTTTAGTTCATTCATATTGAACTTCTTAGTACATTTGAATTTTAAGCACAAATATCATAAGTCACTTTCATATTTGTGTATAGGTATTTAATGTAAATTTGAAGCAAGCTACATGGTTTAGTGCTATTCCATGGGGTTCAATGGCAGTTGCAGGGTATGGTGCTGGTGCTTTTTCAGACCTTTTGGTTCAATCTGGCTATACAGTCACTATGGTGCGCAAAATCATGCAAGTCAATTAAAACTAATTCATGATATAGCTAAAATGATTATGTAGTCATTAAATTCCCTGGACATCATGAAAAAAGAATGAATTTTGACAATTTTAAATGATGCTTTATTCAATGCCAAAATTTGTCTCAGCTCCCAATATTCTATTTATCATCAGTTTGCCTCATTTACAATTTGTTTGTTTGATTTACACAGTTAAAAAATACTAGATTAGTTGATTTGTTGAATTTCAAAAATCGTCAGCAAAGTTTCTATTGATTAGCTTTTGGCAAATTTTAAGTATTGGTAGTAAATTCCATGCTCCCAAATCTTATGACTATTTTTTGTTTTGTGAAATGGGGACTCTAGTTGGATCATTTTAATTTTGATCCTCGAGAATTTTTGCTTCTTAATTACCTTATTTTCTATTGATTTCAAACTAATTACTTTTTCTGATATTGAACACAAGGAACACTTATAAAATTTTTTGTTTCAATAAATGTTACTTATTACATATTTGTGGTAAATACCTGCAATCAATTTTTACATATTGTTTGGGATCTCCTTGCAGATTAATGGAATTGCCCTGATATTCCAGGTTTCACCTAGCAGGAAACTACATGTTTGTGAGAGCTGCTACATGTTTATGAGATACTGTCTGCACCATCTCCACAATATTAATGAATGCAACCCCCTTGCATGGCTACAAGTCTCATCTATTTTTTTATCCCTTCATATTACAGAGATCTGAAGTGATCTAGATTGAAGAATAGAGCAGCCGATTTTGGTGCTTTTACTTTAGCATAAAAAAAGAAATGCATGTCCAAATAAAATGGATGGTAACCTTTTCAAGATAGTGCTACGATGAGCAAAGTTACTACTGTATGAGGTATGGAAAAGATAGGTGGTATGACATAGTTATTTATCCTTAGAGAGAGTTGTTAAAGTACTCAAGGAAGAAATAATGCACAGAATCCTTCTCTCATGACCATGAATGGTCCACTTGATACTCATTGTCGCATTGGAGCAGGGTTTTCAGAATTCCATTGTTGCATTGGAGCAAGGTGTTCAAGCTCTTTTTACTTGTTGAGGAGCTCTGTAGGTCGTATTCTGCTCCTTCAAACTTGTGAACATAAATTGATGAATTTTCAAAGATTGAAGGAAAAGAAGAAAAAATACACAAATTGGCCAAATGTGTACCTAGTAAGCAGATGAAGCAGTGCCCAAAACAAAACCAGGAGGGGTCATGCATGGTTCATGTTAGATTTTTTTTGTATCATACCTATTTATCGGGCCTTTCTCTCAGGAAATTGAGATAAATTATGAAAAGATGTAAATCTATGAGTGTCTCCAATATTAGGAAGCTACTAATGGTATCAAAATTTGCTGAAGCTTTTTAATTTTTCATATTTTATAAGCATTGTTGTTGCTTTTTGGAAAAACCAAAGTTCTAATGAAAATTGGATCAGTAAGTAGTACTTAAATCTATGTAAATATTTCATAATTTAAGGTCATTCTACTTAAATCTATGTAAATATTTCATAATTTAAGGTCATTCTACTTGTAAATATAATTCACACTATAAGAT
Source organism: Sequoia sempervirens (assembly GCA_007258455.2). Taxonomy (NCBI): domain Eukaryota; kingdom Viridiplantae; phylum Streptophyta; class Pinopsida; order Cupressales; family Cupressaceae; genus Sequoia; species Sequoia sempervirens. Next base: position 85,559 of record VDFB02161037.1, on the reverse strand, counting down.
CAAAACAAGCTTTTCACATAGGAAACAATGATATTCCCATTTTTTGAAACAGGTTCTAGTGGATAAGTGGAATGTTTTCTTCCTCTTTGATAGTTAATTCACACCAAAATTGGATGATATGAAGTGGGGAATGCCCCTTCTATCAAACGTCCATTCAAAAACTACTACAAATAGGACATAGTAGTAAAAGTACTTTTACATATACAGTGATGTTCACAAGGAGGATGGCTCCTTATGTGCATCAACTATAGTAAATGACTTCAAATCAGCCTGTAACAGTAGGAAATAGGCACTGGAATGAGTTCTTATGTTTTTGGATGGCAAGGATCTAAGTTAGGATCTTGAAATCACCATATACTCTGATTTGGAGGAAAATATATAATCTTGACTAATGTTTTATAACAACCTCATGTTCATACAATCTTGCTATTTTATTTTTCTAACATCCTTTGTTTGTAAAATTGTTGTAAAGAGGTAAGCACCCTCTTTGTGCATAAGATTTTCAAGGAGACTCTTTGCTTCTGCACTCAAGCAATTGAAATTACATTGTACATCAGGACTATTGTTGTTTTAACTGAATTTTACAAGATGCCCAATGTGCCAACATCTTTTTTCCATCTTTCAATGGAAAAATTACTAGAAGCCATTGTCTTAGTTATACCAAGTTATGTACAAACCTACAAGCATAAGGAGGAATCGTGATAAAATACAAAAACTACTACACATAGGACATAGTAGTAAAAGTCCTTTTACATCTACAGTGATGTTTACAAGGAGGATGGCTCCTTATGTACATCAACTATAGTAAATGACTTCAAATCAGCCTGTAATAGTAGGAAACAGGCACTGGAATGACTGTGTTTCCTAGCCACCGAGAAACACAATTCTTAAGCCAAGAAACACATGGCTAGGAAACTGTCACTTGTCCACAACACAATTCTCAACATAAAAATTTTCAAAACGTGACAGAAGGAATCCTCAAAGGATTGGGCATGTTGGTTTTGTTTTGACTGATGGATAGGCTTGTTGTATCTCATGGAAAATTTATTTCCCTAATTATTCCAGCCAATTTGCAGCAATTGCTGAATGTTGCATCTGAGCCCTCATAAAGCAAAAAATATCTTTCAATGACAAATCTCCAACATGTATATTGAACGAAACGATTATAATAAAGTGGATGAATTTGTAATTTTTTGTAGGAGATATTCATGTTACCAGTTCACCAAGACTGATTATTCCCTCGTGGAAGTATTGTAGACCAAATTTACCCACACATATTACAGAGCAGAAAATTAGAAAAATATTGTCAGTTATTAGTTTTCTTTTGACATACGTTGTCAAAGATGAAAACATTTTTAAGTAATGTAAGCATGAAGCAAAGAAAGTAAATGACTGTATATACAGCATACACCAAACGATATTGAGGCGCACTGATCAAGAAAATGGTGATGCTTATGATATAGGTGGCCACTGTATAATCCCATATCCATTCCAAAAACTCTACCATTTAGCTCTCGGTTGCCCTTTGGATAGTTTTTGTTGGTCCTGGAGGCTGCTGGGATCCACGAGAGTATTGAGGATACTGACCATATTAAGCATATTGTTCAGGCACAAAAATAGGTTGCATACTAGACCGTCCATACTATGGTTGGGCCATGGCAATATTGTGATTCTGAGGACCACATTGAGAAGAGTTATCTGTTGCAGATGCAGTAATTAAAAGTCAAGAAATAGAGAGAAATCTTACATCTAATATGATAGAAAAGGATTTAGTTATATTCAGTTGAAATCTATTTAAGTAGCACCTAGACATGTAAAGGTATGGCTAATGAATTTCTACCTTACAGATACATGTTTTCATTTCTAATGTATGCTAAGCATTGTACCACCTGGTTGGTCAGTATCATGACATTTTATCCTTGCTTTTACTTCTTGTAAAATATCAAGCATTGTACATTACAAAGCAATTCCAGGTTATCATAATATCCTTTTTGGTTACATGACAAAGCAATTTCGAGGTATCTATATAATTCTATCAGCGTATTCCTTGCATCTCATTGAATAGTGCATATTCAAAAGCTAAATACACCTATCCTTAGAATACTTAGAATACTCTTCAACCAATAGGAAGTAGCCATTAAAAATTATTGGACACACATAACCATCCTGTAGTTTTATAAGACCTTCTATCTCCTCTTCATGAACATGCAATAGCCATCATATCATCATTAAAAATTCATCGACACTAGACATGCATCACCATTTCACACACTTGCAGAGAAACCATAGCTTAAAAAAGTCTAAGCGTGAGTTAGTGAAAACCTTAAGACCCCTCTAGCTCAAACTAAGTATACACATTTCAACATCTCATGTCCTCATGAAAAAAAACCTTTGAAAACAAAACACCTTGTGAAGAAGAAAGCTAGTGTGACTTAAATATTTTTGGGTCCTATCTTGTACACATGTCAAATTTTCACAAACGCATAGAACAAACAAAAATTAACAAATTTTAAATGTGAGTTACTAAAACTCTTAGAACCCCTCCACCTTAGACATCTTAATTACACGTGTTACCATTTTTTGCTATTGTAGAGAAGATGTAACTTATCAAAAAACTTGCATGAACATGAAAAAATAACCTTTACACCAAACGAGAGGAGTAATAACATGGGCCAGTAAATAATGATACTAAATGGCTTAGGTAACCAAAAACCGCTGATAGCCAATCAATGAAAAATTAGAACATAAAGTGCATGACAAAAAAACACTAAGGGTTTTGAAGAAATTAGGGCTAAAGCCCTACCAAGTGCATAAACCATAAAGAGACATGATCTCCAATCCAACCAAAGGTATCAAATGAAGATGAAAGCCATCACCACAACTAGCAAACATGAACAGAGCAACAAGAGTATAGCAGAAATAACCACCCCTAGGAACATTCATGTCAAGAGAAAAAAAACCTTGACAAAAATAACAAAATTTGCAACATTGACAATATTTACAGAATTTACAACATTTGACACATTTTTAAAAGCCACTTTGGGACCCCTCCTAATGGTGAATACTCGCTCTAGGGAAATGGATGCCATAATAAATAATAAATTAGAGGAATTTGAATCTAGCATCTCCCTCCTTATTGATCTCTCAATTTTCTAACTAGTCCTAAGTCCTTCAATGACCACTTCATTCATATTGAACCTAGTTCTCACACCAACATTATACCTTGGGGACCCAAACTAGATTTCCCTAATTTTTTGGTACAAAGGTCTATTAGTTGGATCTATTGTGATGAAAAATACTCTCCATAATACTCCTTGGGGGAACATGGTCCCTATTATCTCACTCAACTTGGAAATGAAACAAATTTAGTGGTGCACATGGTATAGAAAGGTCACTCCTAAACCTAATTGGATTAAATTCAAAAGAAATATTTTTGTTTACTATAGTCAAATGTAACTATGTAGAGTTTACAAGAGATTTAATCAAATTATGAAAACTAGGTTTTGTGTATGACTACCAAATTGAATTTGAGAAACTTTCCAACCAAATTGAAGGCTTGATAGATTCTTTCTTCACCTGTTATTTTTTCATCAGTGGCTTCAAGGAGGAAATACATGTTGAGTTTAAAATATTTAAATATAAGGATATGATGGTAGGGGGACATGTTTGGAAAAACTTGTAGAAGATAAGTTAACAACTCATTGTCACTTCTCTAGATGTTCACTCCTTCAAGCCTAATATGGTGAATTATCTTGTTTCCAATTCAACTCCTTGTGCCATGCTTGTAAAAAATATCAATGAAGTAGAAATGAGAGCTCTTCACTTGAGACAAAGGGTTGTGTTATAATTATGATGAAAAAATTACTCTTGATCATCATTGTATCAAACAAAAGCTATATTTTATTGATATGGAATGTTCAATCGAGGTAGATGAGTGGGAAGATGACCCAAAAATATAGGAAGAGGAACATCCCTTGGTTATGGATCTACCTATAGGTTATCCTCCTAAAATATTTGTGCATGTATGCATTGGTACAATCTCCACAACCTAGAACATGAAGGTTAATTTTTTTTCAAGAAACATGCCCTCATAGTTCTAATTGATTCCAAAACACTCATTATTTCATCGACCCTAAATTGGTCATACATACACAAATGCGTACATATATACATACAAACATACATACAAAGATACATACATACACACATACATACATACAAACATATAAACATACATACATACAAACATACATACATACATATGAAAATACATACAAACACACATACATACAAACATAGATACAAACATCTATACAAATAAACATACAAAAACTAAGTTAAAATAAGGCATAATGTGAGTGTGTTATAACACACTCGTATTATGTCAAATCACATAATACAATGACATTATAACACACTCGCATTATGTCAAATCACATAATACAAGTGCATTACAATGTACTCGCATTATGTCAAAGCTTGACATAATGCGAGCACATTATAACACGCTCAAATTTTTGTCTACTTTGGGAATTCCCAAGCCTTTGGCTTAGATTTGTCTTAGATTTCCAACCCAAAGGCTTGGACTCACTATCCAGCATCCAAAGATGTGTTTTTACAAATTCTAAAAAAATCATATAATCTCGAGCATGCTCACCATCGAGTTTGTACATGTTTCAAGGTCAACTAAAAAAACACCTTGGTAATGTTAAGATCTCTCTTAGCTATCTAACCATGTAATTTTTTTCACAATTTGATTATGTTAAGGCTTTCATCTTTAATTTCTTTTGTTGGTGTATACATTTTTTGTCAAAAACCAATGTTATTTTTTACTTTATTTTTTACCATTCATTGAAATTTCAAATAAATTACATTTTTAAAAACTAGACTCCATTCTATACATTTAAAAAAAAATGATTTTCGATTAGTTTTCAAAAACACATGCATACATACATACATACATACATACATAAAAACATACATACATATACGCATGCATACATACATACATACATACAAAAATGTTGGGAAAAGGGGGAATGAATTTAATCAATGTGGAATGATGAAATGGCCTAGGATTCAAACACACCTTTCCCTAATTTTATTAGAAAGAGAGATGATCACAAAGGGATAGGATTGACTTTCAACCTTGAGGTGAGTCAACACTATTTTGGACCTTGGATCTCTACTTTCTTAGGACAAAAATGTTTGATTTGCAATATTTTAGAATTATATAAAGTGTATTAAGTAAATAAATTATATGACCTAACACTTGAAATGTAGAATTCTATGATAATAGAAATGAAATGACAATTTATAGGTAGATCTAAAAAGGGCCTGGTAGTGTGCACCTATGATAAAAAAAAAAGTGGGTTTTGAGCTTTGATCAGGGACTCATTCACCCAAGGGTGAATGGATCTTTGTGTCCCCTTATGAAACTTACAAAACTGAAACTATAGCCCTTTCTTTTCACTTTCCTCTTGTACCTGCAAATATGCACTTTTGGATCTAGATCTATAGCAAATCTACAAAAGAAAATGTTTGTTTGTTTGTATGGGGGTTTTCCTTGGTCAAACCCCAAGTTTGGTAGTTAAATCTTAATAAATGATAGAGATCTGATAAATGATAGTGTGTGTAATCCCTAACCTTAAGTGCATCTAAGGTGGTTATGAGCTAATATCCAAAGAAACCCTACTAAGTGCATTAGAGGATGATTCCTATATGAAAATGATAAATAACAAAGATTCAATTAGGGAGAAGTCAAAACACCCTAATAAATTTTAAGTATGATAATTCCTTGTCGTAGGCTTCTAATAGAATAAAGCTTGAAGATGGAAACACTAGGCAACAATTCATTAGGTTAAGGGAAATGGCCAAATGCATCTCCCAAACCTAGAATCCATCATGATCCACCATTGGCATCAACCTTCAATCATGTACAATGCTTGATCAAATCTTTGAAAAAATGAGCCTTAAGACCTACAAATACAAACAAAATGTTGCTCCAAGACTTGAAATTTGAATGCTTGAATGTTATCTCCTCTCTCTTCAAAAGTTCTCTTCTTCTTATTTCTCAAAAATGTCTATTTTGAAATGATGAAAGGATGAGGTTTTATAGGCTTCTTCTCTAATTTCCTGAATATTACATCCCGATAGCTGGTACTTGAAATTTGAATTTGATACTTTAAAATACTACCACAAACATATTCAGAATTTAGTTTTGGGAGTTAAAGGGGACCCCTTTGCCCATGGGTGAATAGAACCTGGCCTATAATTCTAGGACCAATTTATTTAGAGGTCATTAATTAATTAAATGCATTTGTTTATGCATTTTTTCATGTCAGAAAATGATAAAAATAGACCTTGGGATACATAATAAAGGGAATTAGGGGACTATTTAGGAAGGGTAAAAGTGCATAAATGCAAAGGTCACTAAAACAGGTCTAAACTAAGTGTGGAAATGTGTTATCACCTAAAAGGGAGTACAATTTTCTACACTACATTTATCCCCCTCTTTAGCAGCCATATGACACTACATGCATATGGAAGCTAAAGTACTAAAAGTAAATTATGCTTCATAAAAGGATACTCATATGGATATTATATTTCATTCATAAAATGGGGAGAATAAAGCCCCTAATGTACTCATTTGCAAAACCGCAATCTTAGGAACCGCGTCCTACAAAACCAATTTCTTAGTTGTTCAAACTCACGTCAAACTTCTTCAAAGAATCAAATTCAATGGTGGATGTATGCCCTTGATTCTGCTTGCTTTATGGAGGTGGAATCAGGGTAGCAATCTAACCTCATTGAATTGCTTTATTTTGTGATGTGAATTCTTGCAATAGGGTATTAAAGTTATAACACCACATATCGATAAATATTAAATAATATCAAAGACAGAACTACAAATCCAATGCAACATCAAAAATAGGGTTCTCTAGCCCCCATTGTGGTGATTTGAATGAAGTGTATTATTATGAATCTTTACTATATGTTAGTGCTAAATTATTTTTTTGGCCATCATTTTGATATTTACCATTTGGCGATTACCTTATTATAGAGGAGTGAAGATGTCGAGCCAAAAACCATACCAGCCTCTGAGATTGGATGTCATGTGAGCTAAGGTGGCACATTGCAAGCTCTAAAACATGGTGAGTCTATTGTACCCTCTTTTTTATTTCCTTTTCAATTTTGTACCATTTTTATGCATTTTTAAAGGCTCCAAAACGACGTCCAAAAATGGCACACCTATCCCATTTTGGCACATGTTTCCTAGAATGGCTAAAGTGTCCTAGAGCCCCCATCCAAAAATGGCCCAAGTGTCTAATTTAGGCCCAAATATCTCAAGGAAACTTTTTTTTTCTTTTAATTGGTTGGTTAAAATTTTTAAGCATGTTACTAATGATTTCTTTCATCTTTTTCAGGTGTCACCACGCACTTGACACTATCTAGGAGGTCAATTGTTCACCCTTCTTCGAGAGTAGGTCACCTAGTTGACCGAGGAGGAGGTTGAGACTTTATGTGAGACTAGCCTATTTTGGATCTACCTCATACCACCCATGAGGTACCATGATGCTATTTTGATGGCCTTGGTCAAGAGGTCATAGCAGACACATGCACATTTGATCTTCTGACAAGAGAGATGATGGTGAACTTGGAGGATGTTCACTATTTTTGAGATTACCCATCCAGGGTGAGACTGTCCACTTGGAGGAGGATCTCACACATAGGTAGATGATACAAACCATTTAGTATTTTTTGGGCCACTGTATTAGACATTGAAGGATGTTGGAGCTCACATTGAGCTTAAATGGATTTTATTTGCTCACCCACCATTGTTATGGTGGATCATGGTTCTGACCATTGCATTAGTGCTTGTGCTAGATGTACGAGGCACACACCTAAATGGGGGCCTCATTCACACCATTTTTTAGATGGAGTGACATTAGATTGTGCATGGATGGGGTCCCAACATGCTAGCTCACTTTTCTTATGACCTCGGGTGATTTATATATCGAGAATTACATAACATAGTACACTATACACTACTATAGTTTTGGGCGTTTGAGAATATCACATGTACTAGGTCTATTATTTATCCTACTATATAGTGGTCATGAGCTATCCATGAGCTTTTAGTTTCACTTTGAGACTAGTCTAGTAGTTCAAGGATCTATTGTACTAGAGAATCTAGTTTCATCATCTTGAGGAGGTGGAGATAGTATGGATAACTTACTAGACCATACTATTGTGTGGTCTCACAACATGCCCCATTTTGCTTCTTAAAACAATGTGGACCCCTCTTTTCTTTGCTACTTTTCCTTTCTTTCCTTTGCTTCTACTTGCTTGGGTGTGTTGCTTTTGGAGGAAATGGTAAACTTGAAGTTGTGTTTCAGCTTGCCTGGTGATTGCCTAAGTCTTTTATCTTTCCTGGATCTTGAGGTGTTGCAAGCTTTTTTACGTAGTCTTATCAATTTACCAGACCCTTGGGGTCTTGGAATTGATGTGGTTGTGATAAGGGTATTATATCTTTGGCCGGTTTTAGTTTTTTGCCCAGTTAGTAAGCCAAGCCTGGTAAGTCGTCACTACGGTAAATCATCCCAATGCTCGTGTCTCTTTTTTTTATTGGTTGGACCAATGGTTACTTTTTGTTTTCTTTAGCAAAAAGTCAGAAATCAGAGGTTATATTGTGAATATGTTTAAATCAACTTGGTCTTGCATGAATCCGATTCCTAGTTTCTCTCATTGCACCTAGTTTTCTCATGAACTAGGTGTGTAAAAGTCTTGGTTCTTGGTAATCTTTCCAAGGTCCAGTACCGAAAGATTCAAACCTTGTGATCATTAACGGTCACATATCCAAAGTGGCTTTGCTTTGTAAAGTCTTTGCCTCATAAAAATTAAGGTGACATGTAAGCATGCCACATAAGTCTTTTGCACCTTCTTCATCTCTAATGGTGGGCCTTGCACATAAACCAAGGTGTTTTTTATTTGAAACTTAATCTTCCATAATTGCACCTTTTTTTGAGAAAATTAATATATTGTAATAGGAAATTAATGAAGGTGGTGAACTACACACATACTTTGCACCACCTCAAGCATGCAGTTGCTTTCATAACACTCTACCTTGTGCTATACTGCTAATTTGTAAGGACATTGAAGAATTGAGATCAATATTGTGGCTCACAAAAAAAGGTAAACGTCGAGAAACCAAGAACACAACTACCAAGAATTTTGAAGTTGCATTCTAAAAACAATCGTATCACCAACAAAACCAGGTATGTTTCAGATAATTGAAATTTTGTTAGTCATTTTATGCATGCATGTCTTGAGATAATGGAATTTCACTTGGAAATTAAAATGTTGATTATTTTGAAATGAATTTGACTAGGTGGTAGATTGAAATTTTTATGAATTGTTGAAAATGACTGGTTAAAATTAACCCTAACTCGCACACAAGGCACATATCTACTAACAATCTAGGACACATAGGTGAATATGAGCACTTTCGAAGCAAGGACAAAACAAAAAATTTAATAGTTTGCTTCACAATCCATACTAGTTGGTGAGATAAATATTGATACCCATTCAGGCTGGTTTTCTAATGTCGAATACATCACACGGGCTTGACAAGAAAATGCTTCGCAATGTACAAAGAATGTTATAGTAATTCAGTTGCATTTAGCAAGAGGGTTTCTACCAACAATGGAGACCTCTAAATTGGTGATGGAATGTTTACATTGTTACAATCTAGACAAGAGAGTTGTCAAAAAGGAAGGGAGGGTCTCTGCAAACCTCTTTGTAAAAGGGATTGTATATACATTTTTTATCCTTACATTCCCCAAGATGTATCTGATGGATGTGAAAACAAAAGCTAAAACCTACCTAAGCATAGAAGAGCATAACAGAAAAATTATGAGTACATAGTGGTGCCAAGAGGAAATTACTAAAATGAAACCAATTCTAAGGTTTGTGTTCAACCCAGATGTTCAAGATGTCATAACTATGCTAAGCAGGATAGTTGGACTTCTAAGAGATACTAGTAAATTCGAGCCCTGGATGTTCGTAATCATAGAAAAGTTAATGGAAGGCCCTATGCAAATACATTGGGGAATTTTTATCAGCGATAGGCTACATGAAAAGATGAAGGAATTTTCATAGTATATATGGTTTTCTATGTCCTTATATGTGATCTATTCATATGCCCTAAGGGAAAATAAACAAGGGTTGAACAAAGTTGGTACCCTGGGTAGAGAAACAAGGAATAGTCTAATATATGCTCATTTACCCTAGATTAATATTCATGAATACCAAGAGCATTATCATAGAGTTAATGATGTCTTTTCCATGAAGCTGGTAAGGATAATAGAGGGAAAAAAAGCTAAAGGTTCTCTCTAGAAGCACAGAGGATTATTCGGTAGGTTGGGGGTTGGTACATTCAATTTCCCACTTTCACCTACATCAGGGTGGAAGGATTCGAAGGATACCCTTTCATGTTGCTCAAGTACCCAACAAACAAACTGTTATTATTGGAATTGGTGAGACAGATGAAATCTTCCCATGCCCTTTTCAAGGCGGCACATAAGAAAAGTTTTGTCAAATTTCCCATAACAATGGGGAATTATAAATTCAATTTGACTAAACTAGCCGATTTGTGTGAAGAAGAATTGAAGATGTACAAATTAGAGTTCTTTACACTCCAAAGAAATAATTATGATCTAGAGGGAAATATTGCCAAGTAGATAGTTGGAAAATATGCTCATGTTCATCATTTAGAAGATTTATGGCTTAATTTTGATGACAAACACCAAGTGAGGAAGAGATCATATCAAAGGTTTTCATTACAATCGGCAAAGATTCTAAAACTCCATAATATTCTAGAGCAGTTGGATGTAGATGATGGAGAGCTGTGGAATCTAGTTTATAATTCAACTAAGGTTTATGATGAACCCATCCTAGATCTAGATTATGAAAAGAAAGAAATATCAACCGTTGAGGAGATTTTTCAATAAGTTTTGGTGTACACTAAATGTTGGATTGATGATTATTGTAAAGCTTTAAGAAAATTTGGGATAGAGCCCACATACCCACTCAATACTAAGAAGAAACAGAGAGAAGAAGGTGAATCTGGTTATGAGGAGCTTGCTAAAAAGAAAAGGAAAGTTGGTAAAGTAGATACAACTGGACATGTTGAGGAGAGAAGTCCTAATGCCCCAAGCCAAAGAGTTTTATTGGTTCCAACTAGCTAGCATAAAGAAACAAGACCAATTAAGGTCAACGTGACAGTAAATCCCAGGGCAGAATTTTCTTCCACAACAAAGCCAAAAATTTAGCCTATGACTGATGAAGAGGTGAGAATGAAAACACACACTTGCGCTCAGACAAGGTCCACATCTTAGAGATTTGTAGAATTTTTCACCTCTCCCCTTTCAGTTAATACGGCTGCAATGAAGCAAACACTGGGAAAGACTCCTTTAGTTCTAGAAGAGAGTTCTAAGTTAAATGAAGAACAAATCAGGGAACAATGTGAGAAATGGGCTGCCATGATGAAACAAGTAAAAGATAATAAATCTCAAGAGAAACCCATGGTACAACCTATGGTGAAAGAAGTGTCAGATACAGGGTCAATTCCTATAGATGTTGAAGAAGAAGAGTTCATAAGAGGAACACTCACCCCAGAGGTGGGAAACCCTGAGACACTTAGTGAAAAGGAAACAGGGGATACTACAAGCCAGGATCCCATTTGAAAATATTGTTGTTGAAGATACAATTGATTCTCAATGATGCTAAACAACCGTAGGTTTTTGAAAATTCAAGAGAAGACTGGGTTGAAATTGAAAATATAGAGCCTTCACAAACCTTGGATGGTGGGGTGAGAAATGAAGAGAATCCTGGTGTACTAGGACAACAAGAAAGTGATACGTCAAGGACTGGTGTTGAGCACATGGCTGGATAGGAGAAGGTAAGTCTTGAGAATGAAGAGATAGTGTCAAATCTAGGTAATCCAAAATCCATGCCATTGAGTACAAGAAAAATTGATAATGTATGAGGATAAGTTCCTAAACATGCTAATAATTAGGAAAAAAAAATGTTGCAGAGGTAGAGCATAATGAAGATGCACTTGACTAGTTAGTTAGGGAGATGGCTGCCCATTGCAAGTGGAATCGGTGCCTCTGGATTTGAGAAGTTTAATACACAAAGTGGAAACCCCTTAACCTAGGTGAAAAAAAAAACAAAACATGTTATGTAGAAGAATGCAAATGGAGGGAGAACACTCCACATAGCTACCCTAGTAGTGGATAAAGCAAGCATGAGATAACACCTAAGGATTACAAGGTGACAACTATTAATCTTGGAAATTCATCTTGGGGACATGAATTAGAAGAGATGAAAATGAATTTAGAGACAACTATCACCAGGGTGCAAAAAAGAAAACATAAGAAAAGAGAGCTAAAAGAACAAATTGCCTACTTGGAAAACTTTATTAAGTCATTAGCCCAATATGATCATGCATAGGTTGAATTACCTCAAAATCCATTTCTTGTCCAAGGAGCAAGTGGATGCTATTGCATCACTTCATCATAAAGTGAGTGTGTTTGAAGAGTGAATGGAGTACTTGGTGAGGCAAGGAGAAGAATTAATCACAGATACAATTGGGAAGCATATGGAGGCATACCGTTGGTGAAAAAATTCCAAGAGACTAGAAGGAGAATGTAGATTTTTCCAAGAATAGAATAATGCTGAAAGGAAAAACTTAAAGGCTCTTATTCGGAAAAATGTCTAGGAATTGGTAAGTGAGAGGATAACCATGGAATAGGAGGTTCTCGTTTTTGAAAAATGGAAGAAACAAGTGAATTGGGATGGTGACACCTTGGTACAATGTGTGGAGGGATTTAAGAAGGTCACCAAAAGATGCAATAAGTTGCTTGATAGAGATCAAGGTTTTATTGAAACGCTAGCATGATAGAGTTGTGATCCTCAGACTCTAGGGAATGATGGTAAAGAAGTAAAAGCTTTCAAGGAATGGCTTGAAAGAGTAAACAAGGATGCTCTTCATTCAATAAATCGAGGAGTTATTTATGAAATTATATAGTGCAGGAATGCCATGGTCAAATATGATGTAGAAAGGATGCAGAGGAATGCAAATATCCTCCAAATATCGGAAGATTATACCAAGCTCAAATATAGATGGAAAGTGATTCAAGGGATTTCAAAAGAATGAATGCATCAAGTATTGGTCACTTTCTAGGAGTATCAACAAAAGAAAGGTGAAGAAGAGTCTTTAGACTCGGAATTTGATGTGGGAAGATAAGTAATCGGATGTCAGATACCAAAGGTTAGCACAAGGATATGTTGTTGAAATAAATTTTGTAGGTTGTTCTTGGTCTTGATGGAGTTGTCTTGTTTTGGAGTTTGAAGAATACTAATGACATTATTATATGCAAAGCATTTATGAACCAGAGCTTGGAGCTCAAGACTAGTGTTGATGAAGAAGTCAAAGCTTTCACTTTGTCTAGAATACTCCGATGACAACTAGCATCTACCACGTGTTACTTTTTGATTTGTTGTTTATGATTCCCTTTGATAGACATTTGTTCAAACTTTTGGGCCTCGTTCTTATTAAAGGCCATTTTTTGCTTTACTTTTATTTTAAGTTTAGAATTTGTGGATGTCAAAGAATCAAAAATTCTTTAAGTTTTGTTCTTTTTCCTATTGTACATGTTTCATTCTAGATTAAATACATGTATGCACATAGAAGCTAATCAATATCAGAGGAAATTTGAAAGTTATTTTCTGATATGAAATCTTACATAGCTAATTGTTTGTTTGGTTGGACAAAACTGTGTGTTGCGTTGTTTAAGGGTGCATACAGAACCTACCCAATGTCCAAATAACCCCCCTCTCTTTAAAATATCACATCATTTTGTGCTTAGCTATGAAGCAATCTCGTGACGTATGGAATGGTTTGATCTAGTTTGGTTAATTCTTGAGGCATGCATGGATAATACCTGGGTGAAACTTTACTTTTCTCAGTAAACTTTTGATGCTTTATTTTAGAATAGATGCTAAATTTCATAAAATGTTCCAAAAAAGAGATAAATGAAAAGAAATTTTATTGCAATTTTTTTGATTCCATGATATTGTTGAATGTTTAAAGCTAAATCTACTTAAGTGAAAGAAAGTTTTTTGAGGTTCATGAAATTTTATTGTAAATTTGACGATTTCATGAAGCTGTTAAATGACTAGAATGAGATTATATTTTTCCTACCCCTATGATTTCTTTGAGAATTAGAAATAAAGACTGTTTACCCCTCGTGATTAACAACATTATCACAATGAACCTTGATGCAAACCTAGTATGGTCAAGACCTGACATAAATGATCCTTGGGATTAAGCTGAGTCAGCCTAATATTTAGGTTCCCCTAGTTTAGTATTTCATGTAAAGATAGGTTCTTGTGGTTTGTTTGTGAGGATTTATCTACACTGTTGGTGTGTGACTAACATCACATGGTGATCCCACAATAATGGTTTACAATTTTTGGCCAAACTGGACACTAAAATTATTTTTTTAAACTAAATCTTCACATTTGGGCACCTATAGCAGCTAAACCATGAAGAATTTGAAGATGATGAAAACTAGAGTCTCATCACATTTTGTCTGTAGATTCTAAAAATATTTTTTTCAAAATTCTTGGAATCAGATTGCACTTCTTTTTCTATCTCCCATGAAAACTAGTTTTTTCAAAAAACAACATTTTAAAAAAGTGACGCACACCGTATAATGCATAACTTTTTTCCATGAAGGATAAAATTCTAATTCTTTCGAATTTAGATTTGTAACTTTCATATCTAGTGATTCCACTTGGTTATACATTTTTTTATTGAATATTTTTTCTTTAATCAAGTTTCAAAGTCAAACCAATTACAATTCAGACATAGCGCAACCGTATAACGTATAACTTTTTTTGTATATATCGAAATTCAATTTTATTTTTTTTGTTGGATCAAAGACTTCAATATCTAGTGCACTCATATTTTTCAAAAAAAAAAATTGATAATCTACTATTTTTCCACATGTGCAGAACAAAGACCTTCATTTTCAATGAAAAACCTATGTTTAATAAAACTAAAAAAAAAAATACATAATAAAACCAAAACATATTAAAATTATATTCGTTGGATAGCTTGTTCTGAGGACTACCTGATTCATATTGGTTTTGTGAATATTCCTCCATTTTCATCCTCAACCCGAGCTCAAACGTGCCAAAATTCAAGTTTTTTTGTCTCAGGGAAGGGATGAGGAATAAAGGGGGTTTGCTCAAACCAGGGTTCATTCGAACTCCCCTTCTATAAGGGGGTTTGATGGGTTTTTGGCAGGAAAGTATTAGGAGGGTTTGCCTGAACCTAGGTTCTACCGAACCCCTAATGGGTTCGGTCGAACCAATAGGTTCGTATGAACCCCTAAAATCAATTTTTTTGCCATGCATTTGTTTTCTGTGAGTTTTCCTTCCTCACTTCAATTGCAAACCACTATTGTGGCTTCACCCCATGATCAATAGGAACTGGTACTAGAAGGAGGGTCGTCTGAGTATATTTTTTGGTTTCATTAGGGTTGAAGTTGGAGTCTCATAGAGTCACTAAGTCTCAGTCTAGGGATCCTTGGGTGACATTAGTCGAACTTAGTGTCCAAAGTCATCTAGATCCAAGGGTCCAGAAGTGTAATTGCGATATCATAAAATATGACTGTTGTTATACCTACCCTACCCACATCAATGGATTTCTTTAATGTGGAGTCAACAATTCAATTTTCTGTGTATAATGATCTTCCAAAGAATCTTGACAAATTGTGTCCTAAGTATTATCTTCATAAAGATGTAGAAGAATATATAAGTATCTTTAAGGATACATGTTTAAGAGCAAGGATTCAACATGAAGATGTCATATGTAGGTTGTTTTCATACACCTTAAGTGATGAGATCCACCAATGGTACATCAACTTACCTCATAATTTGGTTGATCATGCCTTGTTATACCATCAGTTTGTTCAAATCAAAAGGTTCAATGGTGAACCTATAACTGCTTTCTATGATAGGTTTCAAAGGGTTTATTCTAGGTTACAATCTCCTTACATAGTGGATAATTTGTCTTCCATTGCAATTTATTATACAATAGTAGATCCTTTAACTGCTATGTTTGTGAAATGAAGGGAAAATCCTCCCACTACTTTACCAGAAGCTTATGCTATAGTCGTAAGTGTAAATTTAGAAATGAAACACCTTGGAAGTGGATCATCTGTAAATGGAATAAATGGATTGAATATCTATAATATTTTGAGTGTGAATGGAGTTCTATTAAATCATCTAATGATTCCTAATTATTTTCCTTTGGCAATCCAAAATGGGACATTTACTCAAAGTAGTTTCTTTGAACTAGGAAATAATCAAGCTTTAGTCTCGTACCCTAGTCTAGTCATCACAAAGTCACATCCTAATGAAAAAAATTTCTTCTCATAGACTCAAGAGAGTCAAAAGGTCAAAACTTCATACGATAAAGAAGAAATTAAGGAAACCACAACTCAACTCAAAAGATTAACCATAGAGGTTACACAATTAAGAAATCTGAATTTTTACTCTTAGAGTAATAATCAAAGTTCACAAAGTCAAGCATATAATGCTCCTACACCACCCAAACCTTGGAATACATGATCAACTAATGGAGGAATATCCACACCTTTAGATAACGCTAACTCCTAAGATGGTGGACCTATGTAAAAAGTTAATTTAGCCAACCTTGTGATGAACAATTGGTGTCGAATTCATAACAAAAATGCTCATTCTGAAGTGGACTATCCATAGTTTAAAACCGCATGAGATATTTTATTCCTGCTACACACTACAATGAACAGTGTGACTCCCATCTTCCCAAGGGGAATGAATTAGTTCTAGTGGGGTATGGTTCTACTTTAGTTCTTGAGAGTTATGAATATTTTGAGTCACCTACTATTGTTAAGATTTGTACTTATGAACAAGAAGGAGATAGAACTCAGCCATGACTTTAAAAACTTACACATTTCCTTATCAAGATGAAAATGAACCTCAAGAAAAAGCTAATAAAATTCATGCCTTTCAACATTATCCAAAAGGACAGTTACAACTTGAGAAGCAAAAAAAATGGTGGAAGTAAATTCAAAAGGCCTTTGACTACGTCAATCCAACCAAATAACTTTAATACTCCACCTAATGATAAAACAAGTAATAATCCAAGGTTACCCAAAGTTCTCAATATAGCTCATCAAATGTTTCATAGAGTGAAAAAGTAGAATTCGTTGATCAAAAAAATTGACCAATTATTTAGCAGAAGAAATCAAAAAGATAAAATCGGTCTCTCTTTATCAGAATTTCTTAAAACACCTATGATCAGAAAAGCTTTCTTGAATACCTTAGAGGATTTTCCCAAAGAAATAAAGCTTAGTAAAGAATCTTAGGTGAAGGATAAGTGCATTAAGGAAAAATAAAAAAATATAGCTCCTATGGCGGATGCACAAGTAGCCTTTTATAAAGGGAGAATAAAATCCCCACCATTTTTGCTCACACTGAGAATATTTGGTAAAAAACTCCATAATTGCTTAGTAGACTCTAGAGCATCTACTAATGTCATGCCTTTTTCCATATGCTAGATGCTAGGTTTAACTCCAACAAATTCCCTAAAGAAAGTCACTCAACTTGACAAAACTGAAGTAAATGTAGTCATAGAATTAACCAATATTCATATGCAATTAGTGTCATATCCACAAATTCAATATTATATAGATATTTAGGTTGTTGAGATTCCTAATACTTATGGGATGTTATTGAGTAGGGATTGGTCAAAGACTTTAAATGGATATATGGCTACAAACTTCTCACATATGTAGTTTCCATGGAAAGGCTCGTTCCTAATCAGATAAGGATTGAGAGAGAAACACGCATGAAATATATGATCACTAATTATAACCAAAAAAAAAAAGTTCTATATATAGATGTAGAACCCGGTGTGCACACTAAAATTGTACTCCCTTCTTGGTGAAAGTACAATCCTTGGTCTAATTTGGTCCTATTTTACGTACCCTTGCATTAACCATCTATTAAATCAACATTTATAGGCCCCTAAGACCCATTATTTTGGACCTTGAGGATTATTCCACTCACAAATCATACAGATCCTGACAAATAACAATTAAATTATCCAAATTCTAGGAAAACCACCTCAAAAACCTCTAGTGGGACTAAGTCGCCTAGGGTGGCAACTTAGTCCCTTTTGGGGGGATTTTCAATTTTGAGCAAGAAAATCACAAACTTGATTCAAATTTCTGATGAATGTCAGCCTATGAGGTCTAAATAATGATTAATTAGGTATTGATGTTGATAAATACAACTGTTTTAGGTCATTTTTCACAACATTTTAGTCATGCCAACAAACAAATTCAAAAGAAAGTGTTGAATATCTTTCATATGAGGATTCATTAGTCTATCTACAACAAAGTTGGAGCTTTAGGGAAGCAAGCTAGGGTTTTTGTAGGTCTTCAAGCTCACTTTTTATTCAAGATATTGCATTTTCAAGGATTGTCCATGGATTCCTATGGAGAATCATGAAGAATTCTAGTTTGGAAAGATGCAGCTAGCCATCAAGCCAAGCCTAAGGACTTGTTTTCTAAGTGATTCCATCTTCTGTTTTCTCTCTATTTTTAGCCTAAGGAAGGCTTGCATGTTATTAAGATTCATTTCTAATGTGATTTAGGGTCTCTTGGAATGAGTCTTGCATCATTATAGTTTCATTTATGCATCTTATTCTTGCATGTTAGGATAGGATTGCATCTTGCTTCAGATTTCCTAGTCTTAGATGCACTTAGGGCTAGAGTTTTACAACATATTTCATTATCTCTTTCAAGGTTTAAATACCAACTAGGGGTTTGACCAAGAAAAACCCCTCATTAGAAACCAAATTATATTATGCTTTGTAGGTGTTTTCACATATTCATATCTGAGTTTCAGTCGAAGAACAAAGTGCAGACCGAGAGCTTCCATTTCCACTTTTAGATTTTTAGAAAAGCCAAAGTGGACTAAGTTGCCATCAATGGCGACTTAGTCCTACTATATATTTTGGTCAGAATTTTTTGTACAGGATACCCATTTGGCTGAAACGGGCTTTAGAGTAGTTTTCCAAATCTAGGACTAAGTCACCCAGCTTCATGTAAGTGTCCCAGTTGACTAGAAAATTAGATCTTCTAGAATTTCAGAGACATCTAGAGTCTTCATTCTAGCCTCTATCAATTTCTAGGTGCACTCTATCTATTTAGCTTCTTTATCTTGACTTCTATTGCACTCAATCTATCTTTCTGCATATCATAGTGTGTTTTCAAACATTTTATATTTTCATAGTATTGCATCCATAGTTTATCTTCTTTATCAATTTACAGCCTTAGGAACAATCTCCTTGCATTCTAGGGTTTCATACTTTTCATTTGTGAAAAGCTCATTTAAGCCTGCATTTTTTAACCTCATTTCCTTGAACAACATGGAAATTTTGCATCTGCACTTTAGATTTGCATTATACAGTATAGAACACATAAGAATCCAT
This sequence comes from Sequoia sempervirens, assembly GCA_007258455.2. Classification (NCBI taxonomy): domain Eukaryota; kingdom Viridiplantae; phylum Streptophyta; class Pinopsida; order Cupressales; family Cupressaceae; genus Sequoia; species Sequoia sempervirens. The sequence goes on along the minus strand of VDFB02161037.1, from coordinate 65,941 downwards.
TAGAAAATTTAGAAAAACTTAAAATACCTCTACTAGGACTAATTCACCACCTTGGGCAAGGGTTAAGCCACAATAGTGGTTTACAAATTTTTTGAGGAAGGAAATTTGATTTTTTTGTGTTTCCACAATGTCAAGGGGTTCGGTTGAACTCTCTAGTTCGCCCAAACTTGATTTGGTGTTCAATCGAACACATGGGCTCGGTCAAACCACCTGTTCGACCGAACCCCCAACCATATGAATAAAAAATTAATATTTTTTGGGGTTCGCTCAAACCCCTTGAAATAGGGCATAAAAATAAAAGAAATTGTCACTATCACATTATACGTTTTCCCTATTCTGTGTATGCGGCAAACAGTGAATGGCAAACCCGAACGTGAATAGTGAATCGTAAAGAAAACAAAACTCCTAGGGGAAAAACGTGCACTAGCTCATCAAGCCACAATTCATCAACCTGACCTCCATAGCTCAGTAGGTTGGTTAACTTCGAATTTCATAGATTTCAAACTGCATTTGTTTGAGAAATTTTTAAACCCTAAATGTGAAATGTGAAATGTTTCAAATTTATAGATTTCAAACTACATTTCTTTCTTTGAAATTGCATTTTTTTGAAATTTTCTAAAGCCTTTTCAACAAACACTATTTCTATCATGCTTTGATGAATGTTCATGTACCCTATTCCAAAGCTCCAATTTTGGCATGGACAGGGAGTGTTGAATAAATGGCATTGCAATTGCTTGAAATATTTTACAAACCCATTTCAAAACTCTATCAAAAAATTAACGTGCCTTGTCTATGATTCCACGTTTTGCATACATTTCTACTAGGGCACCTCCAATTGCATTTTATTTAATGTTTCTAAAGCCTTACATGAACATTAACAAATTTATTTGAGGCATTATATCAAACAGTTCATGGTAAATTTTTTTGGTTATATTTGTTACTAAAATTATTCTTGATAACCATATATCTTTATAATTTTGTATAGGATGGATTATTTTGTTCAACCCACAATAATGAATTATTGGTAAATAAAAATGTGAACCATAATAGTGACTATTTCCCTCATTGAGGTTTATAAGTTATGCTAATGATTGTGGTATGAAAGTATAAATAAGAATATGATCCCTAAGTGGTAAGATTTATTAATGCTCAACCTCTATAATGAGTATAATTTTTTGAGGGATTTGAAACAATTAATATAGAACCATTGATTAGAGCTAAACATATTATATTACACTCTAACAACACTTCAATTGGAACTTAGGTTACAAACTAGACTATTTATAAAAACGGGGAATTATAGTTATTCCCCTGCAAGTTTTTATATTGGTAAATCCTTGCAATGAGGGTTATAGTTATCAATATGAAATTATAAATTGGTAAAAGGTATAAAGTGGTAATCAATTAGAATTAAAATGCAAACATTGGTGAAGGTTTATCTAATTATTTTTTATATATAGGACCTTTAGAAAAATGGGCCTCATTCATGGTGGATATGACACTAACAAAGAAAGCTAGGGAGCATGGTGATAATCTCATACCTAGAGATATGAAGTACAATTAATATATTTTATATCTTAAACTTAATATAATTAGGTGCTTCTTACTATTTTGTATCACCTTAGATAGTTTAGAAATTCAACTTAAAATCTAAATCCTTGTTAAAAGAGGTAGTGTTGAGTTGTGTACAAATGTCCCAAAGATAGTTTATAAATGATACCATTCTAAAATTATAACTTAGGGTGCATGCAATGTAAACTTGGATAAAATTCTTCATATTTTGCCTTTGAGTCTTATGACATTACTCCAAAATGGTTGGTTCTAAATGTATGAATCAAAGAATAAATTTATAGGAAAGAAACGAGATATTTTTGAATGAAATGTATAATAAAATAGTTCTATTAGGATTAGAATGAATGAAGGTATTCTTAAATTTTCTATTTTACAACTCAAAAGAGAATAAAGAAAAGGGTGTGCCTTGTTTGTTATTAATTTTTATTTAGTAAAAGTGAATGAGAACCATTCAAATGAAAATAAACCTCCATTACAAAAGTCTTAGGATGTCTTTCCTAGAATGAACTCCTCATGTTTCCTCCTAAATGGGTGTTTTATTTTTTTATAGAGTTAATACATGAATTAGCCCCTATATCTAGAGATCCCTATTGAACAAACACTTCATATTTGCATGAATTAAAGGATTTCCTAAATGATATTTTAAAGAAAGGATTTATATGTTCTAGTGTCTTGTCATGGGATGCTCCAACTATTTTTATGAAAAAGAAAGATAAGACACTTTTCCAAGTTGTCTTGATTATGCATGTTCAATAAATAAACAATTAACATTAATATCCACCACCTAAAATAGATGACTTATTTTAATGATTGAGAGGGGTGGCCATATTTTTAAAAATAGGTCTAATATTCAATTACAATTAGCAAAGAATAAAGGAGGAATACATTCATAAGACTACATTTAGAACTAGGTATAGGACATTAAAATTATATGTTTGAGGCAATGCATATAAGACACCCATATACAAAATAGTACAAAAGAGAGAGAAAAAATGTAAAGAATGCACTTGTAACCTATACTTGAGAGCATTAAAATTTTGAAATTAAACATAAAGAATAATAGGATTTATAAATTAAATACATGAGGATATTATATAATATAAAAAAAGACTATTTTAAAGTTTAAATTTATATTTTAATTTTAGGGTAAATACTTTTTGTTGAATTTATGAATTAGAAATAGAAATAGAAATTTTGACAGGGCCCCACCCCAATAAAGAGACAAAAAATGATCAATCATATTGGCATGGAACAACAACAAGAAAAATATAGTTGTAAGTTAGAAAAATAACATCCAATTAGAAATACTCCACCAATAGTGGCAATGTATCTAATAAAGAGGGTCATTTTCCCAAAAACATTAGTATATCTATCATTTCACAACTTGAATCCAAAATTATTCAAGGAACTATATCTTATTGTCAACCTTATCCTTTTCCATGAATAAACCTAGTTCCTTTGTAATGGAGTTTCCATCTTTAGTTTCCAAACTTGAGACTAAAGGGAATAAAGGGTTCCTATAATATTTTAAACTTGAACCTTCTTTGTATTTTTAAATTATTAGAAGGAATACCAAGAGGTAAATGTTGCAATTCAAGAGAATGGTAGAGGAAATGAACTCCAACTAATCCATCTATAACATGATTCTTGTCTCTACCAATCTCCTCTAAATTTCTCTTGACAAGACCACCTAAATTAGTCATGTCTATAAGAGGACCAACCACCCCTCGATTATGCTCAAAGGGAGCCTCAACCAAATCCTAAGGTAAAAAAGGCTCCATCTCATCCTTATGCATTTTGTTCAACCTTTCCTTCCTCTAAAATTCCTACACCTATAAAATACATAGCTATCTACACACGACAACATGGTGAAAACACAAGAAAATCCTATAGCATGACATGTTGAACCCAAATAACCAAATTCAAAAATAATTTAATCTATAAGTATAAATAGTTTGATGGTAGAAACTTTATTATACATATAAAAATATGATAAATGTGTGATTATTTTTCTTTCCAATCTATAAATTTTTGATGTGCTTGGCTATATAATTGAGATGATTCACTCATAATGTAATGATAAAAATTTAGTATGTATGAAAGAAATATTTTTGAGACATCAAGCTACCATTCTACATAACTCTCATAGAAATAAGAATATTATTTTATTTTAACTAAAGAAATTGTGTGTACTCTAGATCTTGAAAATTACTAATTAATTTTGAATTATATACTTATAATTTAAAATAAGAGCATCCTTTGTAACATGGAATAGATAGGTTAATTAATGAAATAAAATATGTTTTTATATTAAGAAAAAATTGCAAATATATGGAACTCATACATTGAGAAATTGACTAAGACAACTTTGTATTAGAATTAAGATGCTCGAATAATTTATATACCTTCTTTCAATAATTAACATTAGAAATTAATACTTGGCTCATATTGTATAATCACACTAGAAACCAACAATGGAATATTGAGAGTCTCAACTAAGAATTCCACCTTATAGATAACATTCATACTAGAAGCCAACAACTAAAGACCAAATTTCATAAATAAAGTTCATGTGTTATATATCATGCCTTTGAGGGGTCCACAAGTACCATGAGCCTTTTGAAATCCTTCTCCATCTAAATGCATCCATTCCAAGACCATTGGGAGGTGGGTATCCCAAGTTCCTTAATTTCTTGTAGGAATTTAATCAAGAGTAGGACATTGTGACTTTGGCATGTAAATTTAAATCTAAATGCGCATCCAAAAAATACAAATTCAATAACTAAATTTAATTCAAAAAGTGGCCCACCATCTATGGCCTTCTATAAACTTCTCGAAGATGTCATTCCCATAAATGATAAATTAAAAGTTAAGTTATGACTTCACCAAAATGACATGAAATTATCTTTCTAAGATGTCATATTTGCATAAATCCCTCAAAGAAATTTTTAACTAATTTTAAACACTCAAACAAATACATATATATGAATATATACTTCATTTATAAATTCTTGGAATATATCAATCCATCACAATTAAATTCTTAGACATCATGCATAATATTTTTGATGTATTCACAAAGCCACCTAGGGTCTCATAAAACTTGAGTAGGTGAATACCAATATGCATATCTAATGGTGGGGTAAATGGAGGGGGATTAGGAGTAAGTTCATATATATATATATATATATATATATATATATATATATATATATATATATTACTTATATTACTTATATTACTTATATTACTTATTTTGCAATCCAATATATTGGTTGGAGAGGTTGCATTTGAATAGAGTGAAGATAAGGTCTATTAAATTATGACTCACCATCTTCTCTATTCTTATGATTTTGGAGTTTATCAAAATATCCTTTGTCGATCTCAACCAATCTTTGCTTCAACTTTCAAATCATCCATACAATCCTCCCTGAAATATTCAATATGTCAAACATAATTATGAGGAAGATATAAATAATCCTTGACATAGCTTTTTGTATCAAAGGATAATATGGTTCTATAATTTTAAAGTATTTCCAATTTTGAAATCTAAATACAACCAATAATCTATTTAATCGAACAATAATCGTAATTTTAAGGCAAACATAAATTACTTGAATCTTTTTAAGGTCTCTCATTGGATTCTACTTACTCTAACTTAAAATTAAAAAACAACATTAAAATCCACAAAACAAATTTCAAAGACATAATAAATTATTACAATATTATTTAAAAATCTAATTGTAATGAACATGTTATAGTAATAAATATTCAAATTTTGTGGGTGGTAGGGTGGGCTCCCCCTCGCCCCTCACTTGGGCACATAGTGTCCAGGGTGGACTTGAGGTGGCGGATGGGACGAACATGAAGATAATGGTTGTGGCATGGTCTTGTCACGTCCAATTTCCCAAATTTAGCCAAAGGAAGGAGTTGTTTGCTTGTTTTATCGGATGCTCTTGAAATTTGTGGTACTTCTGGAGAAGGACTGGGGGCATGCTTGGCTCAGTTCTCATTGTGCCATTAGTGTGACACATTGGGCACGACTCTCCTAGAAATGTTTGTTGATGGGCCGAGTGGCATCTCACATCAATCACATTCATAATGGTTTTAAGTTGGATGGACGGAGGCCGTAACTTTATTCATGACAAGGACAATTTCGCTTCGCCATAATCCAGTTTCGTGTGTGAAGGCCTGACTGATCATCATTCGGGCGAATTAAATGAGCTAATGAAGTCATTTCTAAAGCATGGGTTTTGCATTTTGGTATTGTCTTCTATTTTTTGCAGGGAACGGCTATCAAAGACTTGCAAATGGCTCGAACGTCGAAGTCGAAATTCATCATTCACATCTCAACGGAAGGTCTGGAAATTTTCGGCATCGACACACCAGTTTCTTTGGTGGCCACAGAGAGGCAGATTTCCTTTCGAGAAGTTACGGAGCAGAGGTTAAAGCGCATTTTTCTCATGGACGATCCGGTGTCAATTGTTGTTGTTAAAATGGTCCTAGGCAAAGGACACCTGGAAAGGAAAGAATTTGCCAGAGACAATGCACATATCTCCTATCGGTTTCTTGTTGTGCTTCTAGACCTGGACACCCCAAAGACAGAGGCCAGGGAGATGATGGTTCACCTGTTCCGGGATGATTTGCTCAGTGGTCTTGAAATGACATTGAAGGTGGCCTTTATAGGTAAAGGTATTCTACGCCATGCCGACTTGGCTCTTCTATGGGATTCAGATGAAGCTTTCAAAGTTTTTCCCTTTCTCTTAGAGATTAAAGGGCCTATATTATCAAGGCACAGAAAGATTGTAGATGTGGCAGTGGATTTCCTGAAGCGAAAGCTGAAGCTGGTGTCGGTGGAAGGGTTGGAGTGGTTGGATGGTTTCACTAGGTTTGCAGAGTTAAACGGCTTCATGTGAATCATGTCTTGTGTTGGTTGATGTTTGCTCTTAGTTTCTTTTTGGTTTTCAACTTGTTAAACTCTGGTAGATTCAAGCATTAACAGTATGTAATTTTCTTTTTGTTTGATGAGGCTCAGCCTGTGTTATAAATCCTTCGCTTTAAAGCTTCTTTCTCGCAATGGGACTGTATGGCGAAAATCTTGATGTTTCTCCTGGTTAGGTATTTTTTGTTCGACTTGGTGTCCTGGATGGACCTATAATTCCTACTTAGCAGATGTTTGTAAATATCTATATTATCAATATTATCTCCACCTTGTGTATCAAAAAAAAAAAATTTAAATTTTAAATCTATGAAAATATATAACCAAATGATCCTTATTTTTCATATATCATTTGTATTGAGAATGTTGAATATTATAAATTTTTAGGCCAATCTTTAGGCACTAATTCACCATTGTTAAAATGATCCTTAGTTTATTCATTATTTTTTTCATGATTATATTTTTTTTCAATTTCTATTAAACCAAACTCAAAATAATGGTATAGATTAAGATTCTTGTCTTTATCCTACATTTGGGTCATGTTTGATTCTAGATTTATTATCACAATTAGAAGTTGTATAAATTGTTAAATTATATATTTTTTAACATATATAAAATTCATGGTTAGATTAGTGAGATATTTATAACAAGTATGCAATATGAAGTCAAACTTTATTAGATTTGATTCTTAATAAATTAGTTTTAACGATTCAATTTATAGCTTTATGCAATCTATAAGTTTAAATAGTTTGATGGTATCTAAACTTTATACATATAAAAATATGATAAATGTGTGATTATTTTTCTTTCCAATCTATAATTTTTTGATGTTCTTGGCTATATAATTGAGATGATTCACTCATAATGTAATGATAAAATTCATCTCATATGGAGGATTTTATATTATCTTCCATTAAATTCATCCTCTTTATGAGATTCTTATGGAATATTGATATTCTAGTGTGAATTCTTAATTTTAGACATATCTTAACTAGATAAATTTAGGTTCAATGAAGGCAATAGAACTTTTTTTTCACTTACATAATCCTATTTTGAAGTTCATTTATGTTAACAACTATTAAATTAGATATTTTTATGCCCAATTATTTTCAAATAATTTTACACTAATCTTTGTTTTCTTATTCTTTCTTTCATTGTTTCATTTAAAATTTGAACCATTTAAGGATGCTATGTTATAGATTATAGTTGTCTTCCAATTCTTTTTAAATTGTTCAACCCTCTCATGGTCTAAATAATTTTACATTCAACAACCATGTCTAAAGTACATTATATACCCAACCTCTTCCCCTATTTAACACACTCATAAACCTTGTTACTAATCTCATTCGAAGAGGTGGAACAACCAATCTTAGAGGGATCCTCATCCATAGGAGAGAGAAGGGAGCCATCAATCTAGGCTCTAGTAGTATTCTAAAAATAGTAGAACTAGAAGCTAGAATCCTAACAATGATAGCCAAGTTGGATAATACACAAGTTTTCCTTTTCAAGGGATTGGGGAACACTTATTGGATGGGTATTATTTCCCCTTCACCACATTTTGATTAGGATTAAGAATTGAAATAATAAAATTCTCAAATTGGTATAAGAAAAAAATAAGCCCTTAGTGGAGGGGAGCTCATTTTTTTCTCATGTGCAACTCTAATAATAGATTTCTTAAATTACATGAGTAAATGAAAAGGGAAGCTAACAAGTCACATGCATCTAAGATTATTAATACGATAAAAGTTATAGGATAAACAACATTTATAGTTTCTTTCTAGGATGAAATAAATAATCAAGTAGAAACATTTATATACTTGTGAGGAAATCATCTATATTTTCCTTCCTCTTGTATTTACTTTCTTTATGAGACTTCAAGCCCTTCATGGATAAACCACTTGTAGTAGCTCAATACCTTCCTCAATGGCTTTAAAGGTTAACCTTCTTACTTTTTAACCAAAATTTTAATAACATTCAATTTTGTGTAATTTATGTCCACTATTATCATTTTAATTCAAAATAATGTAAGAAATTTATATATTTATTTAAAAATTAAAAAATCTTAAAATAATAGTTTTAAATTAATTGAAAACATGGTTGGACCCCTCTAATTTTGTGGAACTATTTCATAAAAGTTATTTTAGTTGAATTTTATATAATAGGCAAAGGAAGCCACATATGGCATTAAGACCTCCCTTGATGGTCTTTAAGTTAGGAAATTTTTAATTTCATTCATAGGTCTTGAGGTATTTTAAACAAAAATTGTGTTTGGAAAAAGGTATTTGGTACAAACTCCCAAAAAAATTAATGTTATGTGTTTATGCTATTAACACATAAAATTTTGGGCCTTAAAATAGCCACATCATCCCCATATTTTAATACAAATGAGACATTGAGGCTTTATGTCAGTTATAATAGATTTACAATTAGTTGATATAGCTCCATTTAGATCAATCAATATATCCTAATTTCTATGAAATCATAGGGTGTCAATTTCAATAATTACACAATTCAAAGCACATACAATTTTTCATTTGCTAGTACAGGGAACTATCTTATTATGCCATTAAAATAAAATATAGGTCCTCAATACTTTTCATCTTTACTTTCCATCATTACATTGAACCTTATAAGGGACACTTTCATCTGTCTCATTTTCTTCTCTTATTTGTGCCTTCAATAATGACTGGATTGATTTTACATGACCACCAATGTTAAGTAATGATGCTTTGTGTGCAATCTAGTAATTTAAATTTTAGAACTATTTTAGATTATGTTTTAAATTTAAATTTTATAATTGTTTTAGATTATGTTTTGTGTGCAATCTAGTAATTTGAATGTTTTGTTCAATTATTAAAAACTATGATAGATGTTGAATGTTTTTTTGTTAATGGTATGAAAATATTATTGATGAGTAGATGAATTATTACAACTATTTTAGATTTGTATTCCCTTTATCTAGATATATTATTTACCAAGGTCCCATTGCTCTTTTAGGTGTACATACATATATACAACATGGAAAATGATCATGTTCCACCTCCAGATTCTTTATTTGCAAATACCACTAATGAGATTAAAAAATTGAGAGACTCATTAGCACAGGGTGCAAACCCAGGGATATATTCTGAACCATGCATGTCAATATTACATAGTTTAGAAAAACTAAGAGATGAACTTGAGAGGACTAGTGCATTTTCCCCAGATAGAGTAGCTGCTATTCTTTCTCGCATGCGGGAAGAAGTACATGGTGATGTTCCCCTTAAACAAATACAGGATAGTGTGACCAAAGAAATGATAAAAAAAACTTGTTTTCCTTTTTATCAAAATGTACGTAAGGTTAGGGTATACCAGGTCACTAGATGTGTCGATCGTGCTATGGATGAATTGATCTACCCATGATTTCTCACAGCACATGGTCAATACCCAAAAAATGGCCAAATTCCATTATATTTTGTTCAACAGTTGTATGTTGAGGTCCATTTGGGCCTCAAAGTTAACTACCTTGACATTCCACCATATGTTGGTCAGGGGCATGGTAGGATTGCCGATAGGCCCACCTATCGTCGAGCAGATAGACTAGCCCCAGTGTTTAGGGAATTGGTTGGTGAGAGGTCTCCTGCTCTCACCCTAGATCTAGCCCCCATAGTAGATGAGGTTGTTGTTGCTTCCCAAAAGGAAGCAATTGACATTATAGGTGACATTGTGGTTGCCACCACTAGAATATCTGATGATCGTGTAGGTCATTATTTGATGTTCAGATGTTCCTGATCCATGTCATTTTCAACACAGTGGACCACCATGGATCCTTTTATAGTGGCTGACATCCCTACTCCTACACAACTTGATGTACTTATAGGAGATTTGGCACACATGACTCTGCATTGTTTGGTTGAGGACCTGTTGGAGGCATATTCCCGCATTGCATCAAACTATGGGATTAGTATAGAGCATGTCATAGATCATTTTGCACATGGATTTCATTCAGCTCTAGGATCCCATCACTCTCAGTCGAGCACTAGTGCGCATCAGGATCCACCTACAGTTCATTCGGCAGCTGCATAGACTATGGGTTTTACTAATATGTTGATTGGTTCTGGTTCATCATCGTCGATGCCATCTCACCTTCATAGACCTCTACATTCATCATTTCTGGCACGACATGGGATAGATCAGATGGATGCAGATGTTGATTTTTCACTTGACCATTTGGTGGATATGGTGGAGGCGACCATTTCAAAGGACTTAGGTCATCTAATATCAGATGATGTGCATGTATGTGTGCATGTGCATGTTTCAATTCTTTTTTAATTTTTTGTTTTAACTAGATATTCATGTAAGTTGATATATATGTATATACATTATTACAGGTGGACATACCTCATGTCACTCCTAGCCTTGGTCCATATCGTGTACATGACCGATGTGACTCTGTGGATGAATCTAATTCCAGTGGACATGTGAGTTTTAAATTTTTATATATACACATGTATATGTACATGCAATATTTATGTATGCATAGATCTAGATAGATATTTAAAAATACAAGTTCATTTCAAAATAACTTTCATAAAATTTATTTAATATAAATTATATGTATTTAACACATTTTGTACACAATTTTATTTGTAGGGCTCAGCACATCTATCAGAGTAGGACCGTTCTCATTCAGATGGTCATTCGACTAGGAGTCAACATTCATATTAGGCCCTGCACACTAGATTTATGATCTTTACTACATGTGTATTTTCTTATATGATGATCTTTAGTATTCAAGATTTGATGATCTCTAACTTACATTTGTTTATATGATATATATACATTTGATTATTTGTTGATCTTTAGTATTTGACATTTGATGATCTCTAGTTTACATTTGCTTATATGATATGTACATAAATTTTCTATTATGATATATACATACATTTTCCTCTTTGATTATAACATGTGTTATGTTTATACATTGAATCTCCTTACATGTATGTACATGTGTTTGCTTACGGTTACATGTTTACACATGATATATGTATGCATTTGCTTTAAATATTCAATATACATTCATGTTTGCTTATTTGATGATCTCTTACAACTTAAATTTCCTTATATTCAATATACATTTGATCTCTAGTATAATTTAGGAAATCGATGCCACTTTATAATTAAGTTCATTCATGTTGATCACAATAAATATTTTTTTTAAATTACTTAAGCAACATGAACCATTGAGTTGAGAACAAAATATAATCTTTTTGACAAGTAACTTGAAATGCAATTCAAATATAATTAAGAAAATTCAATTCAAATTATACCTCTATTATACATTTTTGACACTTTAACAGAATTCTAAAATTACTAGATATGTTGTGCATACCTATGCATTAAATAACAACAAACTCCACAATGAAATAACTTGTTTGTTCATTACTTGATTCATTTAAACTAGGATCTAGTTTGTTTTTTTATTCAAGGGGTAAACGCTTTTGACCGGAGCTATGAACCAGAATACAACCATTCAACAATACCACCCCAATGGAGTTTGAACCATGGTGGCAAGAACAACAATGCAACCTTTAAACCAACACACCATGCCAATACCGGCATTTAAACTAGGATCTAGTTGTTCCATGTACACTAGAATAATTTTTTTCCCATCCCATATGCATATAAATAGAAGCTTATTTTTCATTATTCTAGATATCAAATTGCAAGATTAATTCTCATTTATATCACTTGGAGCGCAGATTTTGGAGAAGAGGTTTTTGCACATTTATCAAGGAGGCAAATATTGGAGAGACAACTTTTCATTTTTATCAATCAAGGAAAAATTTGGAGGATAATTTAACTAAGTTGGTAGAGGACTTGTTTTGAGTCATCTTTACATTGAAGAAGAAAATGGGACAACAAAGAAAAAGAAAAAATGTGTCTCACCGAAAATTGTCAAAAGAAGAAGAACAAAAGAGGCGTGAACAAAACTTGGAAAATTATCATAGAAAGAAACAAGGTACATGATTGCTTCTTCTCTCTCTCTCTCTCTCAAGTGTGTGTTTAGGACTTTTATTAACACCTCAATTTGTTTTGCTTATAAATATATTTCCAATAGTCATCTTGCATAGACATTCCCTAAATTCTTTATCATCTATTTCCAATTGCTTTTGTTCCATAGAATTCTTAAGTTCAAGAATCTTTGATTTTATTTGTTTCAACTCCACTTAGATAACTCATAGTCTCTCACTTTCTTTGCTTGCATGTAAATTCAAATAACAAGCAGGAATTTCTCAAGTTGGAGTTGATCCAAATCTAGATATTGGATCAAGTGAATCCACTGAAGAACACACAAACCTTGAAGTTAGGGAGGAGACCCAAGTTCAAACAATGCTTCTTAGAGATGGGTCAAGATCACTTCCTTCTACTTGTATGGATGAGCATATAAAACTAGCAGAAACTTCTCTCACTTATAGCATCATGTCTTATCACTTTGTTTGCTTGCATACATAAACTTCACTTATATAACATCATCTCTCACTTTTCATTGCAAAATATTTTGTGACATGTAGGAAGGGCTCAACAAGTAGGAAGTTCTCATGCTCAAGTCGAGGAAAATCTAGACATTGGATCAAATGAATCCACTCAAGAACACATGGTTCTTGAAGATAGGGAGGAGGCACAAGTTCAAACAATGCATGTTGGAGAGGGGTCAAGATCACTTCCTCCTACTAGTATGGATGAGCATATAAAACTAGCTGAAAAGGTGAGGAAACAAATTTCTCATAGAAATTTAGATCATTTACTTGAAATGGATATGGAGAAATTAAAATGTTATTCCAACTAGCCTTATAATAAGAGAAAGAGGTCAATGACTAAATCTGTAAATGGAATAATCAATCATCTTGATACACTTGAAAAAACTCAATTGTTATCACGTTTGCTTCTTCATGATGAGCTCAAAGAGTCATTAGAATTGTTGGGTGTACATTCGGCATCAAATAAGAAGAAACACATGGGATTACAAAAGGACATTGTTCAAAATGTTAAAAAGGGTTTAGATTTCATTGGGAAAGGATCTTGATCAGTGGATAAGGCCACTACAAGAAGGGTGGTATTGACATCTATTGTACATCAAGATATAGCAAGAAAAAGAAAAATGTTCACATTTTCAACTAAAATTGGTTATAGTAGAACCACATTAATAAAATATGAGAAAAAGAGAGTTTTTGGATGAGAGTTTAGAAGGAAATTGGGCAATTATGTGTAGAGCTCCCCATTCTGACAAGATTGAAGATGTTGTTAGGAACTTGGTCTCAAGTTTTTGGCATGATCAGACTCGTCCATCATCAAATACTAGAGATGTTATGAGACATAGGATTGGACCTGGTATTTATGAAAATCATATCAAACATTGGCTAGAAATAACACAATTTGAGATGTATATGAACTTTTGTAATGCATATTCTCATATAAAGATTGGGAAAACAATGTTTCAAAGGTTAAATCCATATTATGTGAAGATAAACAAACTTTTAGAAACTTCTTGTTGTCGTTATCATATTGAATTTGATCTCTACTATCATTTGTTTCGAAAGATGAGAGAAGAAAGATGTTGGTTTCAAAATGCACCTCCTAAATAGGAAAGTTTGTTCATAAAGTCTATATTATGTGATCATGAAAATGGACCTCAATAAACTGCATTAAAGGAATTTGTGAGACATGTAGAAATCTGGCTAAATTTCCTTCAAGAATTGAGGATACTGACCTAGCAAAGACAATAAATTGCAAGAGGTAAAGTACTATTTTTAGAGATTTTATTTGTCTCAATTTGATTAGATTGTTATTTGGATTCTCTTCAATGTAATGTTTCATTGATTGTGTGGTTTATTACTTATTCACATATTTTACTCACACAGGTACAAGTATGTAAAGTTGCAAACAAATTTTGGGAAAGAACCCACAAGGTTGAACTATGTAGAAGAGGAGATTACCATTGGAAAATTTATGGAAGATTTTCAAAAATTGATACGACCATACATACAACATTCCTTTTTTGCTAAGTGGCAAGCACAAAAATTCCAAACATTGAGAGATACTTTCCCACGTGGAACAATTCTATCAGTAGTTGAATTTGCAGAAAATTACTCCTTTGTACATCAAAAGGAGATTCAATCAGAGTATTACTTTTGAAAGTAAATCACTATTATGGTTCATGTGTGTTATCGACATGCCAATCAAAATTGGATGGTGTTGAGAGTACAGGTGAACAACAATCCATTAAGAAAGAATATCACTTTAATATTAGTGATGATAAAGAGCATACACACTTTTTGTCCAACATTGCTTTACAATATTTTTTGAGAATTTAAGAAGTAGGGGTGTAAAATTTGAATATCATTTTGTATGGTCAGATGGATGTGCAGCACAATTCAAATCTTCACAGCCATTCTATGCACTTTGTAGATATCATAAAATCTACAAAATACCACATGTTTGAAGTTTTTTTTAGAGTAGGCATGGAAAGGGTGAGCATGATGGAGCAGGAGCTTGCATCAAACAATCTTTAAGAAAGCATCAAATGAGTTATCCTGAAGATCGTCTAGACAATGCACATGATGTTGTTGAATCGTGCAAGAAACACTTTACATCAGGTCGGCACATCTTCAAGAACAAAACGACACATTCCACATAGAGTGTTTTGGGAGATATCAGGTATGTATAAATTACAGTAAATAAAAAATTTGAATTTATTTAAATTTAAAATTTATATATATATATATATATACACATATTTGTTCGCATAAGTTTTTTGTTGTACATGTATCTAGGTGTGGATAGAAGATCGATGCATGGATGCAAGAGGGTAGAAAAAACAAGATCTTTGAATTGTGTTAGGAGTTCAAATAGTCACCATGGATGGACATTATACACAAGGGATTACTCTTGTTTTTGCACTGAGTGCATTGAGGGAAACTCTGATTATGCATGCAACAATCAAGAACTAGGATATGTTGGTAAATGGGATACGGTGCCACTAGTTGTTTCAGAAACATATGATGAAAAAGAGCAAGAAATATTTATAGACATTCCTTTGATTTCAATTGATTATGACCATATTTTAGGATTGGTTAGAAAAGGTACATGTGTAAGTTTTCAATAATTTAAATATTATATATATCTATTTAGTAATCTTTAGAGACATTTCTAATTTTTTTAGAATTTTTTTTGTGTAAATTTGGTGTACAAAAGATGTTTTGCAGTCATAGTAGAGCCTAGAAACATTGAAGATGTTAGCTATTATTTATTGTGTTGCATAGAAGAGAGGAATAAGCTAACACAACCTGAAACAAGTGATGCAATGTCATTTCCCATAGGTGAGTTTGAATTTAAAATTTTATATATATTGTATTCACATGTGCACATTACATTATAAACATTAAATATATATTGTACAAACCTCGAGCACAAAAATGTTGCACACATTCATATGTCTTACCTTAGGTTCATGTTTACCATGCAGGTTTTGTTGTAGTGCACGAGACATATCTAAAACAAGTCAAAGTTGTTTAGCATGGGATTCATTTTGTTGATTATCAACCTAATAACAAGGTATATCAATATAGTCACTTAATAATTGCTACTGCCCTACATCTTCATGCAATTCCACATGCACATGGCTGAAGAAAATGGAGACTAGATAGTGATGATCATCAAAAAATTATACATGTTATTGAAGAGCAGGCTAAACCAGAGTCTTTTACTTAGATTATATCCATGGTTTTCAAGTTCACTTGTAACCCTATACATGTTGAAATGAGAACTTATAATAACTTGTACATAGTTGTAAATCATTTTGTGTAAATTACAATTATATGTACATATTTGTTCCATGGAAAATTCTTAAGTTCAAGAATCTTTGATAGCATCATCTCTCACTTTTTTTGGTTGCATGTAAACCCATATATATGCTTTCAATCCTTATTTGAAACCTAGTGAAGTTTTTTAAAATCATTTTTCCTAAATTACAATTATATACAACTTATATTTGTTTCATTGAATTCTTAAGTTTGAGAATCTTATATACAATTATATACAACTTATATAATTTGTTCCATTGAATTGTTCCATGAGAAATTATGTAAATTTTAAAATTAAGTATTATCTAATTATAAAATTATTGTACACATATAAAACATAAATCAATGCAAATAAAAAAATAAACCCTAACCCTTAAACCCTTAACCCTATAACCCTAAACCCTTGTACCCCCTATCCTCTATCTTTCTCCTACTCCCCCCTCTCTCTCTTGAAAGTCTCTCC
>VDFB02161037.1:0-49025 GCA_007258455.2 Sequoia sempervirens | reverse complement strand
CTCTCCTCTACCCTTAACCCTTAAACCCTAGCACCCCCTACCCTTTATCTCTCTCCCACTCCCCCCCTCTCTCTCTCAAGTCTCTCCCTCCTACCCCCGCACTCCCTTTCTCTCCCATTATCTCCATATCGCTCTCTCAAATCAATGATATGGGTCGCCATAAAACTTTCCAGCCATACCTGTCATTCTCTCCAGCTGAAAAAATCCATGCAGGCCCATTAAAAAAAACATAAGAATAGTTAAATAATACCCATAAGCACAAAGCTAATGAATCTTCAACTTCATTACTTAGTTGATTTAAAGCATCAGAATAAAATAACCTTATGGGTCTCTAAATCTTATACAGTATATGATATGAAGCAATTTCATCATTGTGGGAAAATAACTGCACTAAAAATATTTCTAGAGAAAACAAAATCTAGGAGGTTCGTAGGGTTGTAAATACATTAGAATCAGAATAGGAACAACTAAAAAAGGAGTGACTCATAATCCTTTTAACCATAGTTTACATTTTGAGAATATAAAAATTTGGAATATGCATCATCAAATTAGTTAGGCTATGCAAACGAACCTCATCTTTCAACCAAATATTCTCAATAAGCAGTTGCTTCTCTTGAAGACTAACTTCTGCAATAACAACAGGTGCTCCGTAGTTGGTGCATATGGGATTTATCATGGCTTCTTTAATTTCCATGTTCTCCAAGCGAAGCTTCTCGTTATCCTGCCTGAGGAGAGTGTTCTCATGACACTCGTGTTGAGCCTAAAAATCCTAGATTTGAAAAGCCATGATTAGAAAAAAAATAAGTAATAAAGCATGAAACCCTAAAATTCATCAAGTTTGCAAGATTACTACAAATTTTTAGTCATTTTGTTAAATCCTGGACATACTTTCATCTGGGTTCACTGATTCTGGAACCAAAACTTAATCTAGCATGGTGCAAGCCCCAATTGCTTACTCAGAAGATACCTTTTCTTCTCATCCGGGTGAGGGCACTCTTTGAAAATCCTGTAGAAAACCCAAAATAGCAATAAAGTCAGAAACAATTCAATTCTCAATGCATGACAAGTATTGAATTGTTTAGTGAAAAAAGGGCATACGCTTCCATCTCTTGAATCTGCTAAGGAGTATGCATGTGATAGCGCTTCTTTTTGGGATGGTTATCTTCTTGCTCATCACTAGATTCATTCCCTTCCATGTTGTCACTACCTCTGGACCTACTCTCATGCTCTTCATCTCTCTGTAGATCCCAAGCTAAGACTCTCCACTGATGCCGCCAAACATGACTCCTTTTCCTTCCAAGCTACTTGTCTATCTAACAATGCCCATCATAAATATATATTTACTTATATCTATAAACAAACAAAATTCCCCTAAGAAAATCAAATTAATACGCATTTCCACATCAATACCCATGTTTTTATGATTTCCAGTTGAAGAGAACACCTACCACCATCAAGGAGAGCTTGGGTGTTGAGTTGTAGATGTTCATTCATATTAGACTTTGGCTGAGGGGCAATGAAACAAGGTTGTGCCATTCCAATATTGTTAGATGAGATCTTAGAAAAACCTCTTGTTTGAATCATTCTTGCACTCAAGTAAACTACCCAACCCAAAACTCATCCCAAAATGCTCTTCAACCATTTCTAATATATATAGTTTTTAATTATATACTTTTAATATTATAATAATAGTTATATATTATAATATATTATAATTATTAAAATATATTGTAATAATAAGTATATTATATATTATAATAATAATATATATAATTATTATAAAATATTGTAATAATAAGTATATTATATATTATAATTTAAAAAGAATATAATTTACATTTATATTAATATTAAATATTATAAAATACAATGGGAAAAACAAAGAAATATATATTTAATAGAGGGGGTTCGACCGAACACCTTTAGCATGTTCGACTGAACCCCCTTTAAATCTATTTTTTTATTATATGTAAAATGGGTTCGATCGAACCCCCATTCAACCAAACATTTGATTTTTGTTCGACCGAACCCCCTTATTTTCACCTCCACCCTCTCAAGCACCAAAATTGCTCAGAATTTTGCACTTCAAAGCTTGATTTGAGAATGAAAATGGAGGAGATTTCAAAAAACCAATTGGTATCACGTTGCCCTCAAAACGAGCTATCCAACGAATATAATTTTAATATGTTTTGATTTTATTATCTATTTATTTTTTAATTTTTTATTAAATATAGGTTTTTCAACAAAAACAAAACTCTCTATTCTGCACATGTGGGAAAATACAAGATTATCAAAAAAAAAGTGAAAAATATGAGTGCACCAGATATTGGAGTCCTTGATCCAATAAAAAAAATAAAATAAATTGATACATAAAGTAAAAGTTGTGCATTATATGGTTGTGTTATGTCTGAATTGTAATTGGTTTGACTTTCAAACTTGATTAAAGAAAAAATATTCAATAAAAAAATGTCTAACCAATTGGAAGCACTAGATATCGGAGTTACAAATCTAAATTTGAAAGAATTAGAATTTTATCCTTCAAGGAAAACATGTTATGCATTATATGGTGTGCATCACTTTTTAAAAATGTTGTTTTTTGAAAAAAACTAGTTTTCGTGGGAGATGGAAAAAGAAGTGCAATCTTATTCAAAAAAAATTGAAAAAAAATATTTTTAGAATCTATAGACAAAATGTTACGAGACTCTAGTTTGCATCATCTTCAAATTTCTCACGGTTTAACCACTATAGGTGCCTGAATGTGAAGATTTAGTTAAGAAAAAAAAATTAGTGTCTAGTTTGGCCAAAAATTGTAAACCACTAGTGTGGGATCACCTGCGACTTAATCCCAGTACACATTTTGCATCTTCGTTTTCAACATTCACTTTCTAGTTTCTTAAGTTGTTTGTCTTAGTTACTTTTCTATTTGAGTTCAATTATTTTCTATTACATTTTCATCATTAGAACAAGTATCATTTACTTTCATGGAAATTATGGATAGCATTAGATTTTTACAATTTTCATTTTTAGCATTAGTTCCTAGTTCATTTAGGTCAAATTAATGAGAAAATGAAAACAAAAACCTCAAAACGTCAAATGAAACAATAAAAACTATGCTTCACTTTAGGAAAACTATATCATCCAAATCTTTTAGTAGTGATGACTTGGATACGTTAGATGACACCCTCCAGGGCTTCCTCTCACTAAGTTCATCCACTAAGGTTTTTCATGAAAATCCCAAACCACCCGATGATAATTTCCCTCTCAAACCTTTTAGTCGTGATGACTTTGACATGGTAGATGAAGCTCTTCAAGAAGTTTCATCTAAGAAAATCCATCCACTAAGGTTTGTTGTGAACAACCTGAAACAAAAGATGTCAATGTAATTCAATCTCAACTCATCCTTTACCCACCCTCACATAAGTCTCAACCTCCACCTAAACCCGACTTTACCCTTTACCCACCTAAGCATGATATTGTTCCGCATACCTACAACACTAGAAATAATCTGCGACCACAACAACCCACCCCAACAACCTTACCTTTTCCCAATCCCATATTTCCTAGTGCTCCTCGTTTACCTCCACATAGTGGGAAGGAGTATGACATTGTCGAACAACTTAAGAATACTCCTGCAAAAATATCCATTTGGGACCTAATTCAAAATTCACCAAACTATCACAGTATGCTTCAAACAACATTACAACAAATAGTGGTTCCTCCTAGTATGAATGCAATGATATGGCAGCTCTAATCCAAGGAATGAATATAGTTAATGTAGACATTACCTTCCATTAGAATTAAGAAAGAAAAATGAAGCCTTTATGATAATAGCCCAATTCAATAGAATATGCATCAAACAAACCCTTGTTGACAATGGCTCCACCCTTAATGTGTGCAGTGTGAAAATTATAGATAGATTACATGAGGATAAATTGAAAATCAAACCTGATTCCTTATCTATTAGAAGATTTGACAATATCACAAAGCAACCGCTTGGTGTAATTACCTTACCTATTACAATCAAAATGGCTAATTTGCAAACTCCTATCCATGTCATGCCCTATGATCTTTCGTACAATCTTCTTTTGGGAAGACCATGGATTCATGAGATGTATGTGGTGCCTTCGATCCTTCATCAAATATTGAAATATGTCTATAACAACATAGTTCATCAAGTTGAAATAGACCCCGAGCCTAAAATTTGCTTACAACTTGAAAAAGGAAAAACAAGTCCTCTACACACATTAATTCCAACATCTCACATAGAACCTCTTGAGACCAACAAACAAGAAGAGGAACCCATGTCTAAATTGATAGGTGATGATTGGGGATCATTAGAATTCACACCTTCATTCATGGGTGAATATATAATCACATGAAAAGATGATGAAAAAGAAGAACAACCAATGGTTATGTCAACTCCTAATTTGGGAGAATCTTCCCCAGCATCTACCTCATCCACTTTGGAAGAAAATATAACCTAAACAACCAATTTTGATGAGATAGAATATTAATGACCACCTAACCCAATAGAAATGGAAAGACTTTGTGGCAAAGGTTATGAACTTGTGAAACAATTGGGATATAGTGGTAAAGTATGTGGCAAGCATGAACAAGGAATTTGAGTTCCTATAGAACCTAATATACACAAGAGACAAATATTGGTTTGGGATATTCCTTTTCTAAAATAACAAAATAAACTCAACGATCATCACTCAACATCAACAATATCACCTATAATCCAATAACCAATCTCACACTAAAGCATCCTAAATTAATTGATATGGATTTACCACCATCCTGGGAGTACTTTGAAAATGATGAAGTTCTGAAACAAATGTTAGGTGCTTCTGATACAACATATTATTCAAAGAGAAAAGTTACTTGTGTTATGATCAATACCAATTAGCAAAAAGATATTGATACCATTAAGAAAGACACAAGCATGGAACCATATGATCCTAAATTTCCTAAGTCAAATGCACTCCCCTTGGGAGATACAATTGATATACCAATGGATGTAGATGATAAAGAAAAAATCATTAAAATAGGGAAGTTCCTTGATGATGAAGAACAAGAGGATACTACAACCTTGCTTCATGACTTTCCTGGACTATTTGCTTGGAAATATTTAGACATGCCAGGAAGTCAATAATGCTTGTGATATATCTAAAAAATATTTTGATTGCATTGACATGAGACTCCATTTTTGTAGCCTAAAACCTTGCTACCATACAAAATTCTTGCATTATGTTTAGCCTTGATGTGGTCAAGTACAGTAAGCTTCCAATCATTGACTTGTACATTGTCTGATTTGCATCTAGTGACTCATCGGATTTGCTCAACTTGCACCCAGTTATCATGGGCATACTGACTGGTCTGCTATCTTCCATACCAAATTTCTTGAGCATTTCCTTAGCATATTTAGTTTGAGATATGAATATCACAGCATCAATTTGTGTAATTTGCAAACTAAGGAAAAATAACAATTATGCTAGCATTGACATTTCAAATTCATCTTGCATATGTATAGAAATTTTTTTACACATTTTATCATTGCTACCACAAAATATAATGTCATCCATATATACAACAACAATAATCATATGTTTACCTTCAGATTTGAAGTATAAATTACTGTCAACAATAATCATATGTTTCCCTTCAGATTTGAAGTATAAATTATTGTCTACACATTCCTTTTTGAACACTTGTTGTAGATACTGGTTCAGCCTTGAGTACCATTCCCTAGGCGCTTGTTGTAGTCCATACAAGGATTTCCTCAATCTACAGACATAATCATCATCTTCTAAAAATTGAAAACCCTTTGGTTGTTCTATGTAGACTTCCACTTCTAGGTTTCCATTTAGAAATTCAGATTTGACATCCATTCGATATACTTTAAACCCTTTATGTACTGAGAATGCAAGAAATATTCTTATTGCTTCTAATCTTGCTATTGGTGCAAATGTTTCTTCAAAATAAATACCCTCAACTTGTGCATACCCCTTGCACACCAGTCTTTCATTATTCCTTACAATATCTCCTTCTTCATTTAGCTTATTTCTGAACACCCATTTAGTGTCAATTACATTTTTGTTAGAGGGTCTAGGAAACAATTCCCATGTTTTATTCTTCTCAATCTAATTGAGCTCTTCTTCCATGGATTTTATCCAGCTTTCATCCTTGTTGGATTCAATATATCTTTTAGGTTCAATTTGCGACAAGAGACAAAAATTTACCTATTCTTTATTTTTTGCAAGCATTCTCCTTGTCTAGACACCTTCATTTTTATGACCAATAGTCTAGTCTATAGGGTGATCTTTTTAAACATATTTTGTAGGTTCTTTTTCACTCTCCTCTTCTTGTTCTTTTTCTTCATTTATTGTATTCTCCTCAAAATATAATTCTTCTTCAACATCATTCTTGTCAGATTTGATATGATTTATCTTCTCATCAACTTTGACATTAATGCTCTCAACAATTTTGTTTAGTCTCTTGTTATAGCATTTGTAGAGTTTACTTTGTGTGGAATATCCAAGAAATATTCTTTGATCACTTCTAGAGTCAAAGCTTCCCAAATTTTCATCCTCTCTCTTGATATAACACTTGCAACCAAATATTTTGAAGTACTTAATAGATGCAAGCATGCCATACCATAGTTCATAAGGAGTGCTATCACTATGTGCTCTAATTTGAACTTTGTTCGATATGTAAACTATTGTATGAACTTCCTCTCTCCAAAACAAATCTGCAAGCTTGACCTCATTTAACATGGTTATGGCCATATCCTTAACCACTCTATTCTTTCTCTCTACAACTCCATTTTGTTGTGGATTTCTTGGTGTTGAGTACTACCCCTTAATTCCATGTGATTCACAATACTCAACAAATTCACTTGATGTGAATTCTCCTCCTCTATTAGATCTCAAGCATTTGATTCTTCTTCCTAACTCCTCAACCATTTTCCTAAATATGTTGAATCTTTGAAATGACTGATATTTTCTCCCAAAAAGGTTACCCATGTCATTCTTGTATAGTCATCAATTAGCAGCATAAAGTGTATCTCAGCTTTCAGTCCTCTTGTCCTTGTAGGCCCACATAAATCAGTATTGGACCAGTTGTAATGGCTTGGAAGTTGAATATTTTTTTGTTGGAAATTTTAACTTTGTTTGTTTTCCCTGCTAACATTCTTTGCATATTATGTTTGTAGGCTTGGTTATTTTAGGCATGTTTCTTACCAGACTCCTTGAGCTTACTTTCACTATATTGTCAAAGTTTGCATGCCCTAATCTTTGATTCCATAGCCAACTCTCATCAACTTGACCCATCAAACAGGTCTGACCTTTAACTTCATAAAGATTGTAAAGATTAGAATCATTTCTTACTCCTTGTTCAATTATCTTTCCATCCTTTCTAATCTTGGAACCTTCTGAATCAAACATGACCTTATAACCATTGTCACACATCTAACTTACACTCAGCAAGTTGTGTTTTAGTCCTTCTACATACAGGACATCTTTAGTGGGACTCTTACCATCTAAGCTTGGTATCTCTTTTCCACATATCTTCACTATTGTGTTGTCACCCAAACTCACAAATCCTCCTTTACATTTTTTTAGTTTGATGAACTTGCTTTTTTCTCCAGTCATATGCTTGGAGCAAGCACTATCTATCACCCATAAATTTTTCTTTTTGGCATGTAGTGTCATTTGTGCAATCACAGAATGTGTGGGACTCTACTCTTTTTCTTTCCACACCCTTTTAGGTTTCTTTTTTTCTTTTCTTCCTTCTTCTTAGGAGTTGTTGACTCCTGGGTTACTCTAGGTGGTATTTTTTTTTTTTGATTATTTTGTGCTTTTTCTCTTATGAACTTAGTTCTACAATCCTTGGCAATGTGACCAAAATTATTGCAATTGTAACACACAACATTCATGTCTAGACAGTAAAGGAGCAAGTTGATTTTTACTTACAAAATCTGCACTCCTTTTAAGGAATGACTACATTCTCTAGCCTTATGACCAAACGGATTTCAAGTATAGCATTATCCATAAAATTATGGTGAATATCTGGCCATAACATTTCCTTGTATAGGGCGAGGTGTTCTTCGTTGTAATGGCTTCCTTGTACTTTTCACCCTGGTAAATCCATCAACATCAATTCTCTTTATGTTTTTTCTCTCATTTTGGTGATGAGGAATTGATCGGTTGTCCTTCTTATCTACAACAGGATTATTTTCTTTGTTGATCTCCTTTACTTCAGCATAATTCTTCTCAACTTCAGATTTATTTTCTTTGCAGGATTCTTCACCAATTGAACCAGACTTTTCTCCTGCTGTAAACCTCTCATATACTTTTGTAGAGGTATCCATAAAAGTACTCTTACCTTTCTCAAGCCCTAATCCAATTTTTTCTTTATTAGAAGGTTTTTGGGTGCTCAACAAACCATCAAGAATTTTTGATCCACCCTTCAACTTAAGTCCTCTCTATACATGTTCTTTGGCTTTTTCAAGGTCCTTTCTTAGTACCAATTTTTTTTCCTCAAGCTTCATGCACCTACCAACGTTAGATTGAAGCTTGGACTTGATCACATCCTCCATTCACTTGGCCTCTTCTACTTGTAGCTTCAAGCTTACCACAATATGATTGGATTCTTCAAGATTCTTGGTTAGCTTGTCTGACTCCTTTTGAGCAAGTTTCTTCTACTGCTTATTTTATTTCTTCAACTTCTCAATATCATCTCTAAGATCATCAATTTCATCTAGATCAAATAATGATCTCTCCTTCTAAATCAACTTCCCCTTCCTCTCCAAGGCCTTCCACCTTGCCAACCTTTTGTTCTTCAAATTCTTTTTCCATAGAAATATATTCATTATCTCTCATCATAAAGGCACAATCTTGTTCATAGTCAAAGTCATAGAATTCATCTAATACATCATTGTCATATTCAATGTATAAACTCTTCTTCTTTTTCTGAAAGTTTCTTCTCTTAGGGATGTAGGATTTCTTGATTTTACCATCTTCTTGTTCAGATTTATCCTTCTTATTATATGGGAATTTTGCAGCAAAGTGGCCTACTTTACCACAATCAAAACATTTAAAGGGTAACTTACCTCTATATTTACCAAATCCTTTCCTTATCCTTCTGATGAAGTTTGCCTCTTCCTCATTAGTCTCTTCATGCCCAGATGAAGTTTCTTATGCCTTTCCTTTCTTAGGTGCTTCATCCTTCTCCTTGTTTGAAACCTTAAATGAAGTTCTCTTTTGGATGGCTCTGCATCTCCCATTATCATTTCATATGCATTAAATATCTTGTGCAACTCATCAAGAGTGAGTTTAAATCTACTTCTCTTCCTTCTTCTATTACATAAATCTTGGGGTCATACTTTTTTTTCATTGACCTTAGAAACTTTTGCACAATGACCATTTCTTTTACTTCTTCTCCAAAACCTCTAATGGATTTTACAACCTCCTCAACTTTTAAAAGATAATCTGCAATCTTTTCATCCTCACTCATCTTTAGGTCTTCAAACTTGGCTCTAAGAATTTGTAGTTTAGCCAGCTTTACCTCTCATCTCCTTCATATATGTTTCTCAACTTTTCCTAGACATCATGGGTAGTTTTATAATGCATCACCTTGAAAAACACCGAGCTTGAAAAACAACAGAT
Organism: Sequoia sempervirens; assembly: GCA_007258455.2. NCBI lineage: Eukaryota > Viridiplantae > Streptophyta > Pinopsida > Cupressales > Cupressaceae > Sequoia > Sequoia sempervirens. The sequence continues at coordinate 39,357 of VDFB02161037.1, read as the reverse complement.
AATAGCATGCTTGGCTTTAGCGTTGTTTTCATAATCCCTCTTACTAGCAACATCTATGGGAGGAGTAGAAAGGAGAATGTAGTTGTTCTTAAAAGACATCCAAACATCAAATCCTAGAGATCCTAGGTATGATTCCATCAAAATACTCTAGAATGCATAATCTGATCCATCAAACAAGGTACCTTGTTTGTGGAGGAACCTTCTTGACTAGCCATTGTGTTCACTTGACCAAGACCTAACCGAGTTGATTAAGCTTCTCCTAGGGAACATGAGCTCTAATACCAATTGTTGAAACATAATAATCTACTGAGAGGGGGGTGAATCAGTAGATGAATTAAAAAATTAGCCTCAATATCACTTAATAATTAATTCCTTTTTATCTTATTTTTGTAAATCAACACACTCATATGTAGAGACAAAACATACACATAACATAAGGTATACATGGAAAACCTGGGATGTGAAAAACCATGGTTAGAAGTGTTGCAAGGAGTTTTTTTCCTAATCCATCCTCACAATAAAAAGCTATGTTATAGTGTTTAAAGGCACCAACCCCAAGAAGAAACCAATCTCCTAGTTTTAGGAGCACCCACTCCAAGGAAGCACCCACTCCCTACACTAATCAACTACCTAGATATCTAATGGCCCCCACAAATCAAATTTAAAAAAATGATAGTTACGGTTTGTTCAATAGAACACAGTTCAATGTTGCAACTTAATTTGTAGCTACTCAACGCTTAATTACTATCTCTGCACCTTGAGTTAAGCTTTATACCTCCTCTATTCTACTCTTGTAGGTGAACCTTGATTAATAATTGTAGTCTTTTTTTGGGTTTATCTCTTCTATACTACTACTACACTCTCCACTTTCTCTTTTATTGCAATCTTTGTCCATCTCAAAAGAATTCCAAATGCACTACCCATTCTTGCTACACTTTCTCTAAGGGTGCATTCTTTGTCCGCCTTTAGGAACTAAGCAAATAATTTGTTGTCCATCACACTTCTTTTCATTGGTATTTTCTTTGTCTGCCTCAAAAGACACTTATCACTCAAATGCAACACACACTCAATCCATTTCTTAGCAGCATTACTCTCTTCTACCATTTCCTTAGTCTTTTTCCTTTTATTCATCATTGACTTTCAACATCGGCCTCAAGATTTGCACATCTTCAATTAATTCTCCTCTAGGGTTCAATATTTATCTTCTTTTGCATGCTACCAGAACATCAAGCCACACATCAAAGATTTTCTATTTTTGACATGCATGATAGCTAGGATTTCAATTGCATTTAATTCATATTCTTTGTAACGATTCTTATTTTGATTTTCTATCACCTATATGTCTATGTCACTAATCTAATCATCTAATCATCATTAATATTGGTAGTTGGAGTAGTTGGGCCAATTGGATTTGCTCCCTGAGTCAATTTATAATCGAGACCCTATTTCATACTATCATAGCCATTAAGAATTATCAGTTTAAACTTGAGTCATTGATTTGTTGTTTTTCGTGCCACAATCTATTGATCAACATTCACCATTCAATCTTTGAAAACATGATTATCGGATTAATGGTTTTCTTTAATGATCATCATCAATATTTGCCATATGTAGCTTACCGAGAGTAGGTCCCTTAAGACATGCATCACAAATTTGTAGTTTTGTGGGGTATGATGTGATCCCTCCAAATCTTTAGTGGACTGGTGAATTATTACCATTTGTCACCTTGTCATACCCATGCAATTCACAATGGAGTTCTGTGAATTTCTATATCCGTCAATCAATCTCTACCACCTGCCTTCATGTCACAAGACATTATTGATGTCCATCTCTCTAGTTAGTCCCACCATGCTTCCATTGTGCTATTCTAGGGAACCTAGACAAGAATCTATAATATTCTCAGTTGACTCCCAGAAAAACCATTAGATCTTCAATATTCAACCACCACCATAGATCTTACCAAGGACAAATATTTACCTCATGACTAAGGAAGTATTATAATTGTCAAATATTTGTCGAGCTAGTACACACAAGGAAAGAGGGTCGGTTGCCCCGATGAACTCAAGGGCTTAAGTTATCACTTAAGCAACTTGAAACCGCCAATAGACAATCATCATTGCAATATAAATTTTTTTTAGCACCAAGACAACACACATTTGAATTTATCCCGTCAACCAAACATCACCCATCTCCCAAGTAGGATATCACACAGACATCCCCTTTTGACACCAATCACAACAATATGCCAACAATCTCCCCCTTTTTCATTGATGGCAAAACCAAAATGCTCTACTACCAAATAATCTATATTTTCTATAAGAATATTGCATAGTAGCTCCCCCTAAGACCTATCATCTTGAGCATTTGAGTATACTTGAAACCATCTCTTACACCATCACAAATTGAAAATTGTGTAAGAAGAAATAGAAGTGCTAAGGAGCATAAGCATATACATTGTGTCATTGCTCGCTAGTTGGCTAAAAAGAATAAGATATTACTTGATGACCAAACACATATCCAGAAAAACCATGCAAATCAACCTTAAATATCTCTAACCAAAATAAAGAGTGAAACTAGAGCACATGACTAGCATTGTTATTTTTTGATGAATAGGAAGCTATCTATATTAATATAAAGATAAAGTTACATATTCACAAAAAAATTGGGTGGTAAGAAGGCACACCCCGAGAGTCACATGGACTGCGCCCAAAAAAAACCAAAAAATTAACTAGTCACATGGATCGAGCCTCGAAGTCTTAGATTACAAAACATATAAAAATGGCCATTAAGATGCCAAAGTAGTGCCAACAGAGCCAGGAGGGTCCATGTCATCCAAATTCTTCCCCCATACATCAGTGGGGTCAGTGACGTCAGGAGGAGGACTCCAACCATTGTCAGCATATTTTTCCTTTTTTTATCTTTATTCTCGCGTTGAGGCAAAATTGCAAGAACCAAACATGGAAAGCATTTACCAGAGTCTAGCCAACCAGAGCTAGAAGCAGGAGTGTCATTAGAGGGCCACTCGGAACCACCACCACCACTCCCTGAAGCACCGCCAGAGGGCCACCCCTGGCCAACCTGCAGCGGAGGAGAGCAGATTTGTTGAGGAAGGTGAGAATCCCACCAAAGAGGAGGCTGGGAGTGGGGATGTGTAGAACCACTCTGTTGTCAGCCCTGAGAAGGCAACTGACCATAGGAAGAGGTGGGAAAAGTGGGCACTCGAGCAACAATACACGAGGCATTGCCCCAGTGGTCTAGCAACACTTGCAAGTGAGCAACCTTAAGTGCAACTTTGTTAGCTTGCACTTGAATCTGTAAGAGCACATTAGAACAAATAATATCTTTAGCCTATAAAGAAAAAATAATATCCATTTGAGAATGAGAAAATATGCAGGCATTTCTGTCTTTCCAAATATTGAAAAGGATTTCCACCCTGAAAGTGTGCCAAAGCTGAGTATACTTAGCAGGAAATTTGGGTGAATCTCCCAGTAGAATCATATGCCAAGAGAAAGGCTTTAGCCTAAAGGGCTGAAAGAAGTAATGAATCCAAGTCCAAAACTACTTAGCTTTGGGATAAAACCAAAAAAGATTCTTAAAAGTCTCAGTTTTCCCACAAAAAGGGCAACGAGGGTCCTAGACCCCCAAGTGAACAAGTCGAGAACCCACAGGCAAGCCTTGGAAAAGAATACACCAAGTGAAGTGGGCAAGTTTCATCTCAACACTTGCAGAACAAGTGGCAACAAATATTTTACACCAGACATGAGTGGGAGATTGAAGAAGCCACCTTTGGTTCAAACTTTGAATTGTAGGAAAGTGTGGTCAAAGCCACCTATAACCAAGCCAAAGCTTGTAATTCTTGAAAGGGGTGTCTAGATACCACTTTCAGTCCTTCCACTAGGGTTTGGTTCCATGAACTTCAACCTTGTGAAGTATCTTTGTAGGAATAGCATTCACCAAACCATCAAAGGTAACATGGTCCTAGTTATGAAGTTTGTACAGGGCACGAAATTCTTCCCACTGCATGATACGCATTGTGGGTCTATGAAAAATTTGTTACAGGGTCTAAATACCCTTTTTGTGGAATCTGAGCACCTTAAGCCAAGGCAATTTAGAAAATGGCTAACCAGTACTAGCAAAAAGGGGTGACCACCAAACATTCTATTGGTTGAGTGAAATCCCATCACAAAAACCAAAGCCAGCCTAATGAAGCTAGGGCTTAACTACCTCCCAGGCTCTCCAAATGATTTTAGCCACAAAATTCCCCATAATTTGCACTAGTTCCTCCATGACTAGAAGGTTCTAAAACCCAATCCCCTTCCAGGTGGGTCTATGCACAAGAAAGCCAGACTGGATGCAATGTCTGAGAAGAATTTTCCAGGCCTCATCGCTATTAAGGGTGTGAATTATCCATTTGACACACAAGGAAGTCCTGTATCATTAAGTGGAGAGCAACCCAAGTCCTCCAGAGTCTCTGGGAAGGTAGTAGAATTCCCAGGCAACATGGTGAAACCCTCTGTGGGAATCAACAGAGGCCCAAAGAAAATCTTGGAGCAGTTTTTCAAGCTTGCCATAGGTAGCTTTTGATGAGGCCCAATAGGAGGAATAATAAACATGGGTAGCCGCAAGCACCTTGGAGCAAACCTGGAATTTACCCACTAGAGAAAGGGGCTTAGTAATCTAGTAAGCAAGATTTTGCTTGATCCTACAAAGAAAAGCTTGCCATAACTCAGCCAAAGACTCCTAGAAAACAAAGGGAATGCCCAAGAATCAAAAAATTTCTCCTGGCACAATCCACTTCCTTATTAAACCACCCATTATGATAAATTTAGACAATGAGATGAAGATGCCAAGATTGATAAACAAGTGCATAATGAATTATCTTTGTTGTTCTCAAATTCCATGGATTTAGATGGGGGAAACCATGATGATCCTCCTGATGAGAGTGATTCACCACGTGTTGAATCTGGTGATAGTCCTTATACAACACTTATTGTAATCCCTTTGGCTAGTTGTCTACCTTTGATATAATATGAGAAAGATTGGGATACAAGCAATTTTCTTTAGATGGTTTGGCATGTGCAGTAGTACCCTTTGTGTGCTTTATGTGTTATTTGTGTTTTCCTACATGTGATGTGAATCTCATGTTGTGCTACTTGATGTGGGGTAAAAGTACAAATCTATGTCACAATTTATAAAGGAATCAACCAACACAAACAAAAATTCTCAACTTCAACTGCATAAAAGTGGTATTTATGTTTTTTAATTTCAAAATGATGTAAACTAATGAAACGTAGAAATCTTGGTGAAGTTTATTCTTGTAGTTTTTAAAAAAATGTAAATATTTTTTTAATATTTTTTATAAATTTAAGAGAAGATTTTGGATTGCTGAAAGTTTTAGGAAAAAGTGATGTTGAGTTGACGTCAAGAAAATAATAGCAAAAATATTTATTTTCACCTAATTTTTTTTCACAAATAGATAAACTTCAATATCTAGTGCATGGAAAAAATAAAATAGAATTTAGATGTATATTTTTCTTGTAATAATCTTTTAAAGTCAAACATAACAAAATTTGATAGTTTTCATTTGATGTCAACTATTGTCTAATTTTTTTAATTTTCAAAATAAATTATACCCTTTTGAAGAGGATTCTCTCCTCTAGTGCACCATATATTTTTTAATTCTTTTAATATGTTTAAGTTTTTTTTTTTTTTTTATCAGTCAATAGCTACATGGGGTAGCACCCATTATATTAATTATCAAAAATATTTACAGTAATATTTAGTTTTTAACAAAAAGCTTTCCTTTAATATACACCCATATCGACCACCAACCCCAAGACACCAATACTAAATAGGTTACATACTTTCCACCACCCTGTATACTATGACTGACTTTACAAATTGAGAGACAACCAAACTTACAATAGCACCAAAAGACTACAAAACTAGTGTGATTATGAGAACTTTCCACATTATAATTGCACAAAAATAAAACACTAAAAATTGACACCACCTATTTAGAGCTAGTCATCCTCCTCCTCACGAATTCTCCTCACCACTATCTCACTTGCAACCACTAGGAACTCACTCCCACAAGCATGGTGAGTCGGGTTTTTTTCCTTTTCTTCCATGTCTCTAAAATCTTCCTTTACCCATTCTTTACCCTCTCCCAACCCCCAGTCGATGTTGTCCTCATCCATTACTTCCATAACCGCCCCTTCTTTCACAAACTTTGACACCCACCCCAGTCTAGATGCTTGAGCAATGCCCACTACCTGCATTAGGAAGATGATGCCCCCATCCATATCTCCCTATTGCCTCTCCAGGGTTTCTGGTTCCAAAGAATTGAAAACCAAATTTTTTTTACCTCCACCCCACACCCCTGTGACATGTAGAATTTTTGAGGTAGTGGAATTAGAAGGTTGTCATCCACATTATCAAGAACATCAATTTCATCTAGGAAGGCATGTAAAAACACCTTCTAAGTCAATAATTTTTCCTTCACTTTGCTCACCCCATATACAATAGGACCGCCAAAAACATTACTACAATATATGTATTGACCCTGAAATTATGGAAGGCAATAAGAAATTCCATCCCTAGCACCCTCTTCACAACTGCTGGAATGATGGGATGATCTGAAGCCAAAATAGTCTTCAACCTTTTTTCCATAATCTCCCCTCAGAAGGACATATGCTTCTTTGTGGAATTGAGGAAAATCAGTTTTTCCATCACAATACACTGCTAGAGCTCACAACCAGAAATGAGATGAGGTGTCTCCCACGTTCTCACCTTTTGTAAAGGCTAGTTGTGTATACTTATTATGGTAATTTATTTTTCCTTACTAATAGGATGTCCTTTGTGATATTTTAGATTCACTACCACCCTGTGATGATTATGATCTGGAAGGTCCATCCTACCATCATATGTTGCCACACACAATTAATCCAAAGCCTTTCTTTTATTCTTTCAACTGAGACACCAGTTGGATCCTATCATACTTCGAGGGATGAGTTCACATCACTCAATCTCTACATCACACTTGCCAAATGAGTGAAAACATGCAAATAGAGAGAAGAGTAGGGTACAAAAAATCTTGTCCCAATTCCTATAGGGAATCTTAGTTACCACACCATGTGTCATAGTAATCTCATTAACCCCTCCACATTACCACTTCAGCCACTAGCACAACACCTTTCTTGAGCATGTGACACCGAACCAGAAGCCCATACCCACCAACGCCTGAAAACTGACAATTATGACTAGAGAAATTCTCCACATGTGACATCATGTTTGAGGCTTTCTATTCATTAGTGACCACAAACCTATCCAATCGCATGGCATTATCTATCCTAGCAACCACTTTAGTCATTTTCCCTTTCTTCTACCACCTTGGCCAACCTGTCAACCAAGTCATTTCCTTCTCTATACACATGGTTGACCCTGTATGACTTGAACTTATCCAACACCTCTTGATAGGACTAAGCCAGTGATTGAGATTCCAATTCAATGTGTTGTTGAGGCAGATGGCATTGAAAGTTATGAGTGAGCCCCCTTCCAGGTGTATGTATTTAGCCCTTGTATCCAAACCCAACTAAAGGACAATCAAACCGGGTCTAAATTTTTCCCCATTATTGGTGTAAGTCACGAGGTAAATTGATTTGTCAACAATTGTCTTAACCTTGGCTATCACGTGCTATACACCCTATCCCACTTGACCCAAGATTTCCCTTCAAGGCCCCATCAAAGTTGACCTTGATCCACCCGTCCTCTAGAGCCACCCATTTCACATCCTTTCTCTTCTTCAGTGATTTTCCATTCATCCCAATCCCACATAGTGTGGGGGTTCTCAAACCTATGAATGACTCTATTATCCTATCATCCTAGTTTGAGAAGATCCTTTTCTTAGTTGACTTGTTCTAAGCAGATTTGTTGACTAGCTCAATGATCCCCCCCTCAATTTTAGCACAAAGCATCTCCCACTCCATTTCTTTGTCTTGAAAAACCTACCTATTCTATTCCTTCTATATCTCCTATATGATGGTGGAGGGGGTGACCACCAAAATACTGTTGATGACTGATTTCCTGTGCATGATCAGCCACATGTTAAACTAGGACACTATGTCTAGAGGGGCAAGGCACTAGATTTCTATTTTTCTCATGAATAATTTCCAAAACTTATCTGCATAGGGTAGGTTAGAATGATATGATCCGCAATTTTCTTGTTTCTATTGTAAAGTATGCATCACCCCGACCCTTAAATTCTAAGGGTTGCTAGCCTATCCTCCATAAGGATCCTCTTCTTCACTACCAGCCAAGAGAAAACACTAGGCTTCAGAAGGAAAAATTTTCCCCATATAAGATTACTCAGCTAGTTCTACCTGGAAACTGCAATTTCCTTTAATTTGCAACCGAACTTGACTTTGTATGTACCAGTGCTAGAACCACACCATCTGATGATATCCTCCTAATCGGACGAGGTAAATGTTCTGATTTTTAGAATTGTTTCCAGCTCCACCTTCCATGCTTGGGGAGTGTCAATGTCCTATAACAAGTTCCACTCCCATTGCATTACTCCATCACACCACTCTATTTTCCATAGTTATAGACATTTATGCCCTACACTCTAGTGGTCTCAGCTTTGATGTCTTTCATATTGGGGTGACTAGAAATTGGTGTCGAGCCTCTCCAAGAATCATTCCAAAATGGTGTGCTTCTACCATATCTAATTTCCCATGTTACATGTTTGGAAACAATATCCCTACATTCCATAATGTAGTTCTAGATCGTTGATCCCTTGGGGGGTCCATAGTAGTCAGTATGTGTGTTGGCCTATCTGAATCCTAATATTTCCTTCTAAATATCCTAACCCATTTGTGTTCACCTTTTGCATACAAATCCCACACTAACATAGCCCCCATTGCTAGATTCATTATTACTATTTTTTTGATGCCTACCCCACCCACCTCCTTGGGGGAGAAAAATTTATCCCAAGCCACCAAAGGAAATTTATGTTGGTCCACCACCCCACTCCAAAAGAACTTCTTGAACATTTGATTGAGGACTTCCTCAATCGTATTAGGAATTTTTAAACAAGCCATGGAATATATAGGGATGGCTAATAAGACTACTTTAACCATCAGGAGCTTGCCAACAGAGGACAACCATTTTCCTTTCTAGGTCCCCAATTTTTTCTTGTAACTATTGACAAGGTTCTCCCAGTATATTTTTGTGTTGATCCCCACAAATAGCAACATCCCCAAAAACCTCCGTGGAAAATTTTCCACCCTCAAATTCAGTATTCTTGCCAAATCTCTTTGAAGGCTTGGTTCGGTATTGAGGAAGAATACCTCTAACTTCCTCCAAAAGATGCTTTTCTCGGATGCCAAGCAATACTCATCTAAAAAGTGTTTGATGTTTCTTTCTTCTTTTCTACTAGCAGCACCAAATAGAATGGTGTCATCAATAAACTGTTGATGAGTAATTATATCTAATCCATTGGCCATTGAGACTCCTTCCATTTACTTGCACTCCTTAAAGAATTGATGCTTCTACCCAAAGCCTCTGCCATGATGATGAAGAGAAAGAAGGATAAAGGGTCACCCTACCTTATTCCCCTAGAAGAGGCAAAAAATCCATGAGTCGCACCATTTACTAGGATTTAGAATTTGACCATGGAGATGCAGCTTCTGACCCAATTGACCCAGTCCGCATTAAATCCAAATTTCTCTAGAACTTCAACCAAAAATTGTCTTTCCACCAGATCATAGGACTTTAGTATGTCAATTTTGAGGATAATGCAGTCTTCCCTTTCCTTCTTGTCAAATGTAGGGTCTCATGCACTATGATGATACCTTCTACTATTGACCTCCCAAGGGTGAACCTACTTTTCTCCTCTTAAATAAGCCCTTTAGCACTCCCTTCAGTCTATTAGCGATGATCTTGGTGACAACCTTGTAGACTATGTTGCACAGGGAAATCAGTCTAAAGTCACTCATGGCCTACAGATTCTTCTTTTTGGGTATCAGGTCCAAAATGGTATTATTGAGAGAACCTAGCATTGTCATTTTCCTCCTTTATTCCTAAATAGCCAAAGTCAAATCATCTCCTACAACATCCAAATTTTTTTGAAAGAAGCTGACTAGGAATCTATCTGGGCTTGGAGCCTTGTCAAGATTGAGTTAAAATTTAGCTACCCATACCTCTTCCTTCCACTAATTTTTTGATATAGGGACACATTCTGCTCTACATTGATTATATTAGGGATGGAACTAAGTAGCCTATCCCTCACATTCCTATGCTCTGGTGAAATTTTGTTCAAGATTGCTTCAAAGAACCTTACTACCTTCTCATTGACCTCCTCCAAGGATTGTGTCATCCCACCATCCTCCCTCTTGATCTTTGTGATTCTCTTCCTACTCCTATTTACTACCGTTGTTCTATGAAAGTATTTTGTGTTTTTGTCCCCCTCTTTGAGCCACATCCTCTCAATTTATACCTCTAGAAACATTCTTCCCTTTTTTATGATTTCTATTAGCTCCCCTTTTAGAGCCTTTTCAATTTCAAATTCTTTATACCCCATCCCCTTCTCAATGATATGCTCATTCAATTTTATCAATTCTTGATCAATCCTATCCTTTTCCTCGAAGATGTTCTTAAAATGTGCCTTGTTCTAGTCTTTCAGCTTGTTTTTCACATAGTTTAATTTCTTATTAATCTTGTATAGATTAGAGTGGTTACCAATACTGACCTCATTCCACCAATTTTCTACTAGTTCTAACAATTTTCCATCTCTTAGCTGGGTATGTGCAAGATCATGATGGGCTAAAAAGTGGCGATATGATGGGTATTTGTAGGGTATGTGGCTGACGACTTTTTTTTACCCAAAATTAATGAAACAAAAAGGGTTTTTAAAGAAGATTCTCATCTTTCCACCAATAAAAATTATGCTTTACTTTGAATTTAATAAATAATTATTATTCATTTTCTATTTGAATTACAACTAAAGTCTTGATTGATAGGCTGATTGAAAAACATCTATAGCTTTCAAATGGTATCACATTTTTGAATCTAAAACATGCATCACATTCTATGCTTTGTATACTATAGGATTAAAAAAATGAATTTCATGAAGTTTTGACCAAGTTAAGGTGGTTAGATGTATGAGTTTTTATATTTTTAAAAGTTGTAATAAGAAAATCATAATTAATTATTTACTTGGAAATTTTTTAAAAAAATATGCATCACATCGAAACATGAGTCCTCTACTTATATCTAAAATATTATAAAAAAATATTATCATTTTATTGTGGTTAGGGTGGTCAGATAGACACCTACTTCTTATTTTTTCCCTGAAATTTAAGTACTACTGCATTGAAATTTCAAATTTTCACCAAATAGATTTTTTTTTTTTTAAATAAACCCAGTAGTTTAGAAACTATGTTCAATTTTCTACAAATTCTATTCTTACATATTTTTGAAATAATATAGATAACTTATTCAATTTTTTATGTCAAGTTGCCTAACTTTGATTTTTCTAAATTTTTCGCCACTTAAGGGCCTAATTTTTCCATAATGATCTTGCACATACCCAGCCACATGTTTTCAAATTTGAATAGGTTCCCCTTTGGAGGTTCATCTAGTTTGAGTGATAGTTGCACCAAAAAATGGCATAATCCTGAGAAAGGTAGTATCAATACCTCATGTGCATCAGCTTGCCTTTCCCAATCTTTGAATAGAAAAAAATGATGCAGCCTCTATGCTATGTTGGTGAATCCCTTCCTTCTATTTTACCATGTGTACACACCATTCTTGGCTTGTAGATCCATTAATTGGCTACTATCAATGAAATCCTGAAAGTCCTATTATACATTGGTTACCTGACCAATACCCCCTTTCTTTACCTCATTATTTAAAGTAGCATTGAAGTCCCCTGCCATGATGCCCTTTTCTCCCCTGAGATTGAAAATTTCATTGGAAATCCACTACCATAGGTTCCTCTTTTCTACTATAGATATCGGCCCATACACATTTATAATGACAAACTATTCATTTCTTTGCAATAATCGACATCTTATCATTATACAATTCTCATTCTCCCTTACAACATCCCCTTCTACTATTAAGGGATTCCAGATAATACCTATTCCCCTTGAGGCCCCTTTAGCACCTACAAAATGTCCCTTCCACTATCTCCAGCAACTCAATCTTTTATCACTTTCCTCCTTGCTCAATTTTGTCTCTTGCAATAAAAGGATATCTACCTTAGATTGGTCAATTTGGCATTTGACCATACACCATTTGTTAGGGGCATTGATGCCCCTAACATTCCATGTTATAGCCCTCATTTCCCTTGGGGAAGGATGGTATCCTTCCTTGACCTTAATTTCATTTGCCTGGCTACATTGGCAACTATCTCCAACTTTGCCTTATTTGTTTTTAGCCCTCATTTTCCATTTTTCTTGATGTTTGGGTTTTTAGTATTGATTTTGATTGCTCCAACATTCTTTCTTCAACCAACTCCCCTTCCTCCTCCTCCCCCATTTCCTCCTCAAATTCTGGTTCCACCTCACTCTCTTCCAATTCTACTTGAGAGCCTACTTTCCCAGAGCTCTTCGGTTCGCTCTCTATTTATTTTTCATATTCCTTCCCACTTGTTGCCTTCAAGAAATCGTCCTCTTTTTAATTTGCAATACTAGTTTGGGCATCCCCAACTTCATGTCCTTCATCCAAGTTCCCTTCAACTTCCTTGAGCAAGGAGAATTGTGCCATCCATTCATATATCACCTTCATTCCACACAATTCTTCTATTGTTGGATTGGTGATCCAGTCTTCCTAAATCTCTGTGTTGTTTTCATGGGATTCCCTCCCCATTGAAGAATTTATTGGGTCCTCAAACCTCCTAATTCTAGGGGAGCAAATAGGGCTTACCACCGGGGCTATTTTTTCTGGGCCTTTCTGGTCAAGGCTCCATTCATACTGATTGGATTTTTTGACACTCTCCCTCATGTTGCATTCCAATTTACCATGATCTTTCGACTAGCATTTGGGGAATAGCTTCATTTGATCCTCCCTTTCCACTTTTTGGTTCCAAACCTCATCATCTACACCAATCTCTACTTCCTAGGGAAATTCTTTGTGCAAAACTAGCCCTAGACATATTCTAGTGTAGGTTCCCAAGCACCTATCATCTACATCTTTCTCCACTGAAATGAGAGAGCCTAAGCTCTTCCCAATCTCAATTAGTGTGTCATCATCCCAAAACTCAAATGGAATGTTGTATAGGTGGACCCACATTGGACCTTCCATGATTTTGTGATTCCATGGATCAAATTTATGATACTAGTCAATCAAATGAACCCTTGCACTATCCAGATAGTGTGGATCATTGCTCAAGGCATTCCATTTTTCCTCCTTGGAAGGGAATTCTACTAGGAAGAATTCATTTGGCATTGCCCTAATTTGAACCCAATTGCCCCATTTCTCCTAACACCACCTACCTATATCTTCTAAAGCACACCAGCCCCCTCTATTTGAGAAAAATCCCCCTTCACTTAGTCTATCTATTGAATTTCTTGTCTATTCCTTATCTACATATTTGTATTGTTTGTGTCATTACATTGGGGGAAACCCCTCATTATGAGCTAGATTTATTTGGAAACATATCATTGGCATAGAGCTTTCCAAATAAGCTCTCAAGACCTTATCATGTTGCATTTATCATTTTATTGTACCTTAAAGAAATTGCTCACAACTTGGTGTTTAGCAATTACAATTTACTTTAAGGTGGGGGCATACATTCCATTATGTGCTTCACTTTTTTCACACACATCAAGGACTTGGTGATGCATTGGCTTGGCATTTTGATCATTTATGTAGCACCTTATCATAATTATTGGGACTATAATTTTTTGTATGGTTGACATGGGTACACAGCTAGTGAAAATCGATCCTCATTAGCCCTTGTGTGTTTCTCATTTTTCTACTCTTTGTAGAAGGCTCGCCTTGTGAATATCAGACTTCACTAGCCTGTGGTGCCTTTGGTTAATGATTCATCTAGCAAATATTGAACTTTGTTAGCCTATGAATCATGAACACTTTGGGTATGAATCTTGGTAATATTTTTGTGGATCTTGCTAGTCTATGATTGTCATACCCTCCTTTTTGCATTTTCATTTTCATTTGTTTACATTGTGTTTATGTTGTGTTTTTTTCATATATGTTTTGTAATTTCATGTTGCATTTCATACATGTTTGTTCATTTGTACTTATGTTGGTTCTCAATGGGATCTTGAATCCAAGGGGCTTGAGTGCTTCCCCCCAGATCTTGATGAGCTTAAAATACGCTCATAATTTGGATGTTATGATAAAATTTTAATGTCTTTACTTTTGTTATTTCATGGCTGTTTAAACTTTGTTGAAACCTTTTACGAGGATATCTTGTAGCATGATACTTTCATATTCCTGCAGCTCATTGTGTTGACTTGATTGCATTTACTACCCTGTTGACTCCCTAAAATGGCTGGTATATCGTATACAGTTTTTGAATGATGAAGTAGATTTTAAATGTGTGATTAATGAACAGATATCGTGTATGTGCATTTTCTTTAGCATCTGTTACCTTTTGTTTCACAAGTTGTTGAAGAATGATCGAGTCAAGCGTAGCCGATCTCGGCCTTGCAGTAAAGTCCATTTCCTACATGACTTCGAGGAAGCACTGGCGAAGACTCTTTGACCGAAACCGTTGGGAAATATTTTTAATCACAAGTCAATCTAGAAAGAGTGGAGCACTAGATTCTCTCTGGATCGGGTTGAGCACATAAATTCATTTATGAAGTTTGTTCCTTGATTCTGGGATACACTTTACTTCCACGTCTTTCTTTGATAGAGTTAGTTAGTTAGTTGTTCTTCTGATTTAAAAATAAGATACTCCTCCTGTGCGAGGGAGTAGAGGATATGGATAGAGTGAGTAAGAGATGATAGTTAGAAAAAGTTAGAAGCATAGTGATAGCAGATATCATGTAAGAGTTAGTATGATAATGAGAAATAGAATATGTATGATCAAAGACAGAGTTTGTTGTTAGTTTTCACATCAATAAAGCAAGGTATACCATTCTGTTTTCATGAATAAAGCTTGATGAAGTTTTGAGTTCAGCATCTATGTAATCAGTAGATGCTTGCTAAGGGGGGCCATTTAGTAAGTATCTGTAGCTAGTTAGTTAGTTGTTCTTTTCTGCTGATCTTCAGTTAGCTTTCATTTTTAAAGTTTTCATACAAACTTAGTCTTGTACTACTCCTGTAGCATAGAGAATCCATCCCTGTGTCTTCCTGCAGCATAAGGCCAGTTCATAGTTTGTGCTTCAGTCGTAGCTATTATGGTTTCTGTTTTAATCAAAACACAGTTGAGTTAAAGAACTTTGCATTACCTTCCCGTAGCATGGATAGAATTCTTTTCCAGTATTTATTTCTACTAAGATTTGACCAAAACTAGTTCTTAGTGCATATATTTTTTCGTGCCATTTAAAGTATACGTCCCCTGGTTTGACAAGTAAATGAATGTCCATAGAGAGATATAAGTCACCTGTTGGAATGTCCAATTCCTAGGAAAAGTTTTAATGTGATTTTCATATCCTTTTGTGGGCGTGACCATTTTTGGCACCGTTGCCGGGGATGGCATCTAGCTAAGAGTCTGTTAGAAGTCATTTTTAGCATTAGTTTAGTCTGTTAGTAAAAAATTCTCAAAATCTTTCAAGCCACCACTCACCTTATTGCATGCATAGAAGAAGAAGAGACGCACTGGGAAGGTTCCTCCCTGAAAATCTATCTATTGAACTACCATTTGACCTAGCTGATAACGAACCTGAGGAAAATCCATTCGCTCTGTTATTCCAGCAACCAAACATGGAAAACAGTCCACCTAATAATCCACCTCCTGCATTTGAGTTTTCCATTATTCCCCAATGAGATACCGACAATCTTAAAAACATTCCCTCTTCCTTGCTTCCAAAGTTTGATGGCTTGGTTGCGGAGGATCCAGAAACTTTTCTGTTTGAATTTGATGTCCTATGTCGCAGTTATGACTACAACACAAACGCTCATAAATTGAAGTTATTCCCTTCCACATTGAAAGAAGGAGCTCTCAGATGGTTCATGAGTCTGGGAAGAGTTGTTGTAGATAGTTGGGCAGCCATGCAGATGAAATTCCTTGAAAAGTATAAGGAATATTGTAAGAGTGCCAGCAAGGGTGATGACATATTCCGAATTCAGCAGAAGGAGGATGAAAGTCTGGAGGATTATATTTTCAGGTTTTTGTTTTCACTAAAAAGGAACTCAAACTATACTCTCAATGAGGACTCTCAGAAATTGCTCTTTCTAAGGGGAATCAGTGATGCCTGTATCGACGCCCTGGACCTGATGGGAGGAGGTGATATAACCCAACTGCCTTGGGATGATATAAAAAATATGTCTTAACTACTCTCGAGCAATAGTTAAGAAAGGTCGAGGTCATCATGCTACAATGGGGAAATCTTCTTCTGGTGGAGTTTCCCAGATGGAGATAACAAATTTTCTATCTAACTTCAAGCAGGACATCATTAATAATATGGCTACACAACTGGACACTATGCAAGCTCGTAAGAAACATGCAGAAGCTAAGATAGTTTTGGCCGAGTTCTGTCCATACTACAGACAAAAGAAGCGTGACTGCAGATGCAAGATGGTGGCTAATTTGGAAGCTAGGCAACTACCTACTGACCTCAATCCAGTAGAAGGTGATGATTCAAGTGTTCTTTGTTGCACAAAGGAGACCATGGGCTCAAAGACAAGGTATGCCTCAAGATCCTTTAACTTTTAGTAATCCTTATTCTGGCTATAATAACCAATGGCAACATGCATATGGACCACCACCACCTTGGAATCCACCTCAACCAAGTTGGCCTAATTATCAGACCCCACAATGGAAATCTCCTCAAGGAGGTTGGTAGCAGCCACAAGGGTAATGGACCCCACCTTCAGGAAATTGGCAACAAAATCCTTAATGGAGATGTCCTCAGCAATGGCAAAACCCTTCTCCTGGATTCCTGCAGCTTCCACAACCACAACAACAGGCCCTCATGCCACCTCCTACAGCAACTACCACAAATCCTGGCCCTCCAAAGCAAATGCCTATGCCTGCCCAGCCGTTGCCCAATCCCAATAATAAGCAACAGCAGCAGCCACGGCAAACTGCATATCTTGCTGAAGCCAACCAATATCAAGCTTATGCCTTAAATGTTAATGACATCCATCTGAGGTCTGGAACTACTTTACCTGCTCCCAAACCACCTCTGATTACTGAAATACCAGATTCTCCCCTTGAAGAATCTACTGCACCTGTTGTTCCTACTGAGCATATGCCTATACCAGATACAGTTTCTACGGAACCTGTTTTGCAGAGATAAGACAACCCACCTTTTCCTCAGAGGTTGAGAAGTACTGAATCTAAATCCATGGAAGAACCCACTTTTGACATTCTGGATTAGCTCAAGAATGTGCAGATTCAAATCCCTTTATTTCAAGCTATTAAAGATGTTCCTATTTTTGGAAAAGCTATTAAAGAAGCCTGTTTGAAGAAGCCTAGACGAAAGAAAAAGGATCTCCAAACAATTCATGTCTTAGGGAAATTGGCTGATATAATGTTGGGAAATGCAGTCATTCCAAAGTATATTGACCCTGGAAGTCCTGTAGTGTAGATACATATAAATGGCCAAGTTGTAAAAAATGTTTTGATTGACTTAGGTGCTGCCATTAATGTCAAGACAAAGCATACTATGAACTCCTTGAATATTTCAAACATTAGGTCTACACCCACAGTTCTGCAGCTTGCAGACAACTCCACAGTTAAACCTGATGGGATGGTGGAAGATGTAATTGTCACTCTTGAATCTTGGGAGTATCCTGTTGATTTCACAATATTATCAGTTAAGGCAACTTTAGGAGGGTATCCAATTATCCTTGGTAGACCATGGTTAGCAATTGCTGATGCTTTTATAGGATGCCATTCTGGAGATATGACCATTTCTGATGGGCAGTCCACAAAGAAATTAGCCTTGTATCCACCTGCTAGACCTCAACCAAATTTGTCCCAACCTGTTTGGCCAGATGTAGAGGAGGAAACTGAAGAAGCCAATTCTTTGGCTCAATTAATAATGCTTCAAAATGATCCATTCTCACAACTTCAGAGTGAAGATGCTTTGCTTTTTCAAATTCTGCAATTTAACCCTGATACGGGTAGTTCATCTGATCCAAGTGGCAGTCATCTACAATGTTTCCTGCAGCAACCAAATTCTAAGAACTCATCGTTTAAAATTCTAGCAATTTTTCATAACTTGCTACCACAAGAGGTACAAACATTACCTGTAGATTCTATGAGTAATCTTACTAAGCAGATAGAATTGTCACCAGATCATTGTTTGAATGTTAATAGCAAGTTGTCACAGTCTCAAGAGGCTGACTTATTAAAAATGCTACAAGAACAGCATAAAGCTTTTGCATGGGAATATGGGGACATGCAAGGAATAGATCCTCGAGTTTGTACTCATAGGATATATATTAAAGAAGATTGTTTACTAGTTAGACAACGTCAAAGAAGAGTAAATCCAGCACTTAGAGAAATAGTGAAAATGAACTTCAAAAATTGCTTGATGCTGGTTTTATTTACCCAATCTCTGACAGCCAATGGGTTTCTCCATTAGTCATTGTCCCCAAGAAAGGAAGAAAATGGAGAGTGTGTGTAGATTACAGGAAATTGAACAATGCCACTAAAAAAGATCACTTTCCACTACCTTTTGTAGACCAAGTACTAGACTCACTGTCTGGCAAAAGATATTTTTCTTTTTTGGACGGTTACAACAGGTATAATCAGATAAAAATAGCCCCTGAAGATCAAGATAAGACCACTTTTACCTGTCCATGGGGAACATTTGCTTATTCAGTCTTGTCTTTTGGTCTATGCAATGCACCAGCAACATTTCAGAGAGCAGTAATTAGTATATTTGCTGATATATCTCATAAATGTATGGAGATTTATATGGATGATTTCACTACCTATGGAGTCACATTTGAAGAAGCACTGATGAATTTAGAAAAGGTATTGAAAAGGTGCAGAGAACAAAATTTATCTCTAAACAATGAGAAGTGTTTTCTAATGATGGAAGAAGGTATTGTTCTAGGTCATCATATTTCAAAGAATGGAATTCAGGTTGACCCTGCTAAAATTGAAGTTATTATGAATTTACAAACTCCTGCAAAATAAAAAGATGTCAGAAGTTTTCTTGGTCATGCAAGGTATTATAGAAGGTTTATAAAAGATTTCAGTAAAATTGCCAGCCCACTTTATGCCCTGTTAACAAAGGATTCTCAATTTGAGTGGAAATCCTTCCTGCAACTAAAGGACTTGCTTACTAAAGCCCCTATTCTTCAAGGTCCAAAATGGAATTTACCTTTTCACATACATGCTAATGGATCTAATTTTGGTATAGGAGCAGTTTTAAGTCAAAAAGAAAATTCAATTGAGCATGCTATCTACTTTATCAGCAAAAACCTTCAAGGTCCTAAGCTCAACTATACTGTTACAGAAAAGGAATTGCTTGCAGTAGTGTATGCTTTGAATAAATTTAGGCATTATGTCACAGGTTATCAGATATTCATTCATACTGACCATGCAGCAATCAAGTACCTGATGAACAAACCTACCATCTCTGGTAAATTAGCATGATGGCTCCTGTTGTTACAAGAATTTGATATCACAATTATTGACAAACCAGGAAGAGCTAATGTTGTAGCTGATTTTTTATCAAGACTTCAATCAACTGCACCTGAGGAACATGAGGTCATTAATGATAGATTTTCAGATGAACATTTGTTCTCTATTGCTGCACATACTCCATGGTATGCAGACATTGCCAATTATTTAGCAGCAAACAGAATACCAACTCACTTTTCCCCAAAAGAAAAGAAGTTACTGATAGAGAAAAATTTTAACTTTTCCTGGATTGCAAATTGCTTGTTTTATACTAGACCTGATTAAGTAATGCGAAGATGTGTAAGAGAAGATGAGACTTATGATATCTTGCATGCTTGCCACGATGAACCATGTGGGGGACATTTTGCAGCAAAAAGAACAACAATAAAGGTTCTTACAACAGGGTACTACTGGCCAACGCTACACAAGGACGTTATGGCCTATACAAGGAAGTGTGACAGATGCCAGCGTATGGGAAGACCAACTAAGTCAAATGAAATACCACTATATCCCCAGGTAATAGTCACTCCTTTTGATAAATGAGGAATGGATTTTGTGGGACCAATTGATCCACCATCAAATGGTAAGTCATATATTCTAGTTTGTACGGACTATGTCACAAAATGGGTCGAGGTGAAAGCTATGACTCATGCTCGGGATAACAAAGTTGCTGAGTTTTTGTATGAACAAATTTTCACCAGATTTGGAGTCCCTAGAGAGCTTGTAACTAATCAGAGAGCTCAATTCACATCGAATCTGATCACTGAACTAATGAATACTTATAAAATCAAACATAGAAATTCCAACCCCTATCATCCTCAAGCTAATGGTCAGGCGGAGGTAACAAACAGAGAAATTGAAACGATCCTCACAAAGACAGTGCAGATCCATAGAAAAGACTGGAGCAATAGACTTCTTGAAGCAGTTTGGGCTTACAAAATTACATGGAAAACAACAACTGGATTTACACCTTTTGAGCTACTTTATGGGAAAACAGCTATGTTACGCATAGAATTTGAACATAAAACTTTGAGGACAGCTCTTGAACTCAACATGGACTTATTTGAAGCACAGAAGGACCGTCTCCTGCAGCTAAATGCTTTGGACGAAATGAGAAAAGCCGCTCTGCAGAACACAAAAGCAATCCAACATCAAAGGAAGAAATGGCATGATCAGCACATCAAAACCAAAAAAAATTCTGCTGGTGATTGAGCTCTGTTATATGATTCCAAATATCAAGAAAACTAGGGTAAGCTCACAACACACTAGCTTGGCCCATATGAAGTTGAAAATGTGTTTGACAACGGAGCTGTGTAGTTGGTGACAATTGATCCAGTCTGCTTCAAATTACTAGTTAATGGCCACCAACTCCGGTTGTACCATAAACCAGTCTCCAAGGAAGAATTCATGCAACAGTTTGTTCAAGTTCCTCCCGCTACTCTTCCTGCAGCTAAAGGCTCTTGCCTTTCTCCTGCAGCATTACCGTAATTTTTGAAAAAGCATGCCCATAATAAAGGTTCTCTTTTTTAGGAAACCCCTTTTTCTCCATTTGCATTTCTCGCCCCCATTTCAATTCTTTATCTTCCATCCATCCATCCCATCCATCCATTTCATTCATACATTTCATCCACCCACGTCACCCATCCACTTCATCTATCTGCATCAACCTTAATTAAGAAATCTTTCCCACTTGTCAATTCATGCAGCACCGTCATCTTTCTTCACACGTACGTGCAATTATCAAAAGTACGCCATATCTTTTCTTATCGCATATTTGATTTATTTCATTCTATTCATTTACTGTTATGCATGTACCGGTCATTATTTCCCTAATCTCTACCTGTTCTTTAGTACATGTGAGGACACATGTCATACTTTAAGTAGGGGACGGGGTAATCCATCTTTTAAAACCTATCTTTTCGCCGCTGCCATAACTGCATAAATGACCTTTCTTTAATGCTTTTCTGGTACTTTCCAAATGTGATCGCATGTCCTTCTTTAATGCATGTTTTTCTTGTAAACTACGATTAAGACTGCTTGTTCAAAAATCTCATTTTTGGAAAAACAAAGAAATGTGATGGCACAACAGAAGAAAAACTAGAGCAGAAAGGGAAATAAAGAATTTGAATCTTCAGCAAGGAATTGAGTTCAGCTAAAAAAATGCAAATATGGGTGGTCAGTTGGTACGTCACGAGCCTGTAGCTCATGAATTGTTACTACAAAATCCGCATATAGTCCACGCATTCAGCCTTTGTGGATGGTTAAATTATTTCTTGAACTTAAATGATTTTGATGAGGAGGCTACTGGAGAATTTTTGAGAACCCTTTCTGAAGGGGAAGCCACCGTATGGGGTCTAACAGTTGTTGCAACCGAAGACAGAATTGTTGAAGTAATCGGGCTCCCAGCTGTTGGAGAAAACTTTTCTTCGGACGCTGCAGCTACAAGGGTTGAGTTTTCAATGCCCACTGATGGACCTCTAGAAGTCTCCAAGCAGGGATGCAAGCGTGTGTCATTGCCTCCTCCATATTCAAAGTATGTCATTTATATAATGAGGTATTTAACCTGTGAAGGCCGTTTTTCCTACCTGCATTCTCATCATTTTAAATTATTAAGCCATATGAGGCATGGGTTAGTCATAAATGTTCTGAATTTCTTATTAAAATTTTTAGAACAAAGTGCCCATGGAACTCAACAGGGGAAAGACAATTTTGTCACTCATTATGGCCTTATTAAATTACTGATTGAGCGCTCTTTGAGAGATGTCTCACCTCTCTCCTAGCAATAATTTGTTGCCCGAAAGAGTTTGTAAATACCACAACCCCCTAGGGTACTTACCCGACGGCCTCAGAGAAAGAAGAAAGAAATTGCATCTACTAGTGAAACAGGGCAAGGGTCATCTACTCCTGTAGCACCTAGTCTTGCAGCTTTTGCACCCAAATCCTCTGTTAGAGTACAAACTAGGTCTACCACTAGGAGAGAGAAAGGAAAAACAAAGGCAGAAGGGTCCCCTGAACTGGACCCTCATTCTCAGAAAAGACAATGCTCCTCTCCTGCAACACCTTCCCCTGCAGCCATTTCTCCTACAGCAACACCTGTTGCTATTACCAACTCACCATCATCCTCTGGTAGGGCAGAGCCCTCTGAACAAACAAGAAAAATAAAAGCTACCAGAACACCACCTGCAGCCGCATCTGTGCCAAGAAAGGTTTCCACAAGGAAACAATCTAAGACCTCCCCTGCTTCACCGCAACCTGAGGTGATTGTAATTTCAGAAGGATCTGTTGAATCTGAATTTAATGTTTCTCAGAATGAGTCTGAGAATGCTGCTCAGAGTTCGTTCGTTCCTGAAGAGGAACAAGTTGAGACAAAAGAAACATGGCACAATGAGCAAGGGTTACCAAATCTTGATGATTTGGCCACTACTGCTATGCAATTTTTAGAGGAAGCACAGACTTCTCCACCGCACCAACAAGAAGAATTTATCTTGCAGCAAGAGCAAGAACAGATTGAACAATTGAATGTGCCTAGTGAAGTTGTATTTCACCTTGCAATTTGTAAAACCATTGTTGTGTATAGGAGGACGTTTTTAATTGAGTTTCTAGAATATGTTAAAGCTAATTGGGAAGCAGTTACATTGCAAACCCTGACTTTCTGACACATAGCCCAGACTGATATGCAACAAAGTCTATGGGAAGTAGAAAAGAAGAAATTGAAAAAAGAAATTGAAAGTCAAAAATAAGAAATTGCTGAGTTGAAAGAAAAAATGGACAAAATGTTAAAAGTAACTGGTCAAATTATGGAATGCAGACCACCACCCAAAGTTTATGCTTTGTGCCTTAAAGAACAGTTTTTATGGTTTCAATTGATGAGAATTTTCAGAAACCAAGATCCTATAATTCATACTGCCAAAGAATTTTATGAAGCATACCAGGTAGCCCCTAACTGGTTAAGGAATTCTCTATGTGAATTCTATTTGCATGGTTTTTTAATACCATTTGAAACATAATGGAATCCTCTTCCATATATTGGTGATATTCATTTAAGAGCATTTATGTCATGGACAACATGTCATGGGCAGCAAATGAGGCGAATTATGGCAGGCAGTGGGAAACATATGAGGAAGCTAAGGAAACATATGAGGCAGCAAATTACGCTCTCAAAGTTCAAACCCACATGCAATGTTGAAAGATTGGTTTGCTTTGACATATGGTATTAATAATGTTTTAGCCAGAGAGAAAATATTTGATATCAGAAAGCAAGTATATGATGAATTACAGGCACAACAATATTCATTTTGGAGACTAGCATATACCAGAAGTGAGAAAAGATGGGAGAGATTAACTATTGGGTTAAGAAAGTCAGAACCACATGGTCCCCTAAATTTCACAGTAGCTCTCAAATGAACTAGTAGATATATTCAATTGGGACTTCAAACAAGATTTGAACTGTGGTTGCCACTGACATTAAGACCCCCTGTGCTAATGTGGCCCCTCTATCCTCACCAGGCTACAAATCTTAACAATGAATTAGAAGACCGAATGTATGAAAGGTGTCGGGATTTCAGAGGATTCTATTACAAGTTTGGACATCCATTCCAAATTCATGCAGCCACCACTGACTTCAGAGAAACCACCAAGAAAGTTAATGCTGGAGGACCAGCATTGGGCTAAGTAGGGGGCAGTGATGAGCTTAAAATACGCTCATAATTTGGATGTTATAATAAAATTTTAATATCTTTACTTTTATTATTTCATGGTTGTTTAAACTTTGTTGAAACCTTTTACGGGGATATCCTATAGCATGATACTTTCATATTCCTGCAGCTCATTGTGTTGACTTGATTGCATTTATTACCCCGTTGACTCCCTAAAATGGCTGGTATATCGTATACAGTTTTTGAATGATGAAGTAGATTTTAAATGTGTGATTAATGAACGGATATTGTGTATGTGCCTTTTCTTTCGCATCTGTTACCTTTTGTTTTGCAGGTTGTTGAAGAATGATCGATTCAAGCGCAGCCGATCTCGGCCTTGTAGTAAAGTCCATTTCCTGCACGACTTCGAGGAAGCACTGGCGAAGACTCTTTGACCGAAACCATTGGGAAAGATTTTTAATGACAAGTCAATCTGGAAAGAGTGGAGCGCTAGATTCTCTTTGGATCGGGTTGAACACATAAATTCATTTATGAAGTTTGTTCCTTGATTCTGGGATACACTTTACTTCCATGTCTTTCTTTGATAGAGTTAGTTAGTTAGTTGTTCTTCTGATTTAAAAATAAGATACTCCTCCTGCGCGAGGGAGTAGAGGATATGGATAGAGTGAGTAAGAGATGATAGTTAGAAAAAGTTAGAAGCATAGTGATAGCAGATATCATGTAAGAGTTAGTATGATAATGAGAAACAAAATCTGTATGATCAAAGATAGAGTTTGCTGTTAGTTTTCACATCAATAAAGCAATGTATACCATTCTGTTTTCATGAATAAAGATTGATGAAGTTCTGAGTTCAGCATCTATGTAATCAGTAGATGCTTGCTAAGGGGGCCCACTTAGTAAGTATCTGTAGCTAGTTAGTTAGTTGTTTTTTTTCTGTTGATCTTCAGTTAGCTTTCATTTTTGAAGTTTTCATACAAACTCAATCTTGTACTGCTCCTGCAGCGTAGAGAATCCATCCCTGTGTCTGTTCCTACAGCATAAGGCTAGTTCATAGTTTGTGCTTCAGTCATAGCTGTTATGGTTTCTGTTTTAATCAAAACACAGTTGAGTTAAAGAACTTTGCATTACCTTCCCGTAGCGTGGATAGAATTCTTTTCCAATATTTATTTCTGCTAAGATTTGACCAAAACTAGTTCTTAGTGCATATATTTTGCCGCGCCATTTAAAGTATACGTCCCCTGGTTTGACAAGTAAATGAACATCCATAGAGAGATATAAGTCACCTGTTGGAATGTCCAATTCCCATGAAAAGTTTTACTGTGATTTTCATATCCTTTTGTGGGCGCGACCAGATCCATTGTCATCCTATCTCTTTGATATTTGGATAATTGAACCCCTCTTGACATATTCTTACTTTAGTGTGAGTCTGAGCATAAGTTCATACTCTCACTAAAGCAGTGGCTAAATATAGCATCATAAATTGTCACCCTTGATAATTTCACACTAGATTTTGCTTCCCCCTATGTACTTGGACCTAATTATGCACCCAATTTCCTAAATTATGTATTACATGGCTCATTATAATATTTTTTGAAAAATCACAGTAAAACTTTTCATGGGAATTGGACATTCCAACAGGTGACTTATATCTCTCTATGGATGTTCATTTACTTGTCAAACCAGGGGACGTATACTTTAAATGGCGCGGCAAAATATATGCACTAAGAACTAGTTTTGGTCAAATCAAATATGAAAATCTCAAGTATGAATTTAATATTTTTCCCCTGACACTTCATATCACGAAAAGTGGATCTAGACAAGGGCACGCTTGGTGCACTAAAGTCTCCTTAAAATGACCCCAAATTTAAATATGTTGGTGTTGGTAAGTTATTATTTGAAATTCAAATCCTAATTGTTAGCCATCAAGATTTAATTTTTGAGAAATTATATTAATTACATATAAATACATAGTATTTTCATAATTTCAAGGAAAAAAGAAGAGGACAAGAGCAATTATTATACTTCAATTGTCAATTCAAGAGTGGAGTCAAGATAAAAAATTTATAGAATTATTGCAACATTTCATCATCCAAGCATCATGTCAAGTTTTATATGAGTTTGTTCATGTTTACGTGCATGATGCATTTTGTTTATGAGTACTAATGCTTGTAGGTCTTCAAACCAAATCAAGCCAATTGCAATCAACCCTTGAAGGTGATGCACATGACTTTAGTCCCTCAAGGAGATTAAATTTGAGTGTTGAGTTATAAAAAATTATTAATTTATTACTCCATATTATATAGGCTCTATCCCTCAAAAGGATAAGCTCTCTTTATCATCAATTTCACCATTGCAGAGGTAGAAATGCCAACATGGGGTTTGATTGAGGCAAGCCCCTATATAGCACAACCCATCCTCTTTTTTTGAAAGTTCAAGTTATAGATCTGAAGAGGATTGGAAGAAGATTGAAGACAATTCAATCATTTATGTATTAAAGCCCTACAACTTGACAAGATATGGAAACTCAATTATCTTAGTAACAGATGAAGATCTGAGAACAAGATCTAGAGGGAAGAAGTCAAAGAGAAGGGACCTAAGAACTATGAAAGAATATTTTAATTTCAAATCCCCAATCTAGGGCGCCCTTAGTGCCCTTGTCCACTCAAATTATACTAAAATTCAAATCCTAGGTGCCCACATATTTGTTATGTTCACTTCTAGTGATTAAATTTGGTTATTAGTTTCTAGATTGTCTATATTCATCTTAGAACAATGTATTTTCATAATTAGCTAGTTGCATCATTGCAATTCATAAAAATTCATTTCCAAAAACTTCCCCACACACTCGCACACAAAAAAATAGAATTATAGACCAAGGATTAGTTTGCTCACCTTTCAGGTTGCAAGTTAATCTCATGTCCTTTCCCATATTCAATTCTCCAATGTTATATTAGTGGAAAGGTGGCTAACCCTAGTTAAACTCTAAAGTTCTCACTTTTTCCTACAATATAATCTTATCTCAAAATTGATCACTAGAGCCACCCAAGGCAAGGAACCATGCAAAGTTCCTATGAGAGACTTAGTGGCTTTAACTTATATTAGGGTTAAACAATGCAAGATAAAATGGCAAGACAAACTTATTTTAGTTCTCTTCTTCATGATTAAGGATTCTCCACCCCTCCTCAACATGTGTAAGGCACACCAATTAGTTTCCAATTTCTTAAGGGTACATGTGCAGGATCATCATGGAAAAAACAAGTCCTTAAGTGGCAAAGAATTCAAAAAATCAGAGTTAGGCAACTTGATGTAAAAATTTGAATAAGTTATCTATATTATTTCAAAAATATGTAAGAATAGAATCTGTAGCATATTGAATGTAGTTTCTAAGCTTCTAGGTTTATTTAAAAAAATAAAAATTCTATTTGGTGAAAATTTGAAATTTCAATGCAGTAGTACTTAAATTTCAGAGAAAAAATAAGAAGTAGGTGTCTGTCTGACCACCCTAACCACAATAAATGATAATATTTTTTATAATATTTTAGATATAAGTAGAGGACTCATGTCCCGATGTGATACATATTTTTTTATAATTTTTTTCAAAGTAAATAATTAATTATGATTTTTTTATTACAATTTTTGGAAAATATAAAAACTCGTATGTCTAACCGCCTTAACTTGGTCAAAAATTCATGAAATTCATTTCTTTGTTTTTTTAATCCTATAGTATACGAATCATAGAATGTGACGCATGTTTCGGATTCAAAAAATGTGATACTGTTTGAAAGCTATAAATGTTTTTCAATCAACCTATCAATTAAGACTTTAGTCGTAATTCAAATAGAAAATGAATAATAATTATTTATTAAATTCAAAGTAAAACATAATTTATATTGGTAGAAATCTAAGAATCTCCTTTAAAAACCCTTTTTGTTTCATCAATTTTTGGTAAAAAGAAAGTCGTCAGCCACATACCCTACACATACCCATCATATCACCACTTTTTGGCCCATCATGATCCTACACATACCTTTAAACTAATGATATGTACCTTTCTCGTTCTTAGCTTTTACACCTCCATTTGGTGGAACTAATTGAGTAAGCATGAGAATAATCCTTTATCTCCATTTCTTTCTCTTTCTTCCCCATCCTTTCCACCTTTTGAGAAAATATGTTCATTAATTCAATGTTCTATGAAACTTTTCTACATTAACTTACTCACTCCTTATTTTATCTATTTCAATAAGATAAGTGAGTGAGCTTATTATTTCGCTTTTCTCTCCTAATCTTTGCATTAATGAATCCATCCCAACCCCTACAACTTTGTAAAAGACTAATATTTCCTTGTTCTACAAATGTATCTTTCTCCCCCTCAAACAAATCAACCTACAACTCCTACCTATGGTCTACCTATTCTCCTTTTATAATGTCAAATGAAATTGTCATTTTAACAATGCCCTTTAGTGCAAGCTTAAGCACTATCGTATGACAATCTAAAATTGATGTTAACACTCAAATCATTATTTAGAAAAACATTTTCATTTCAAAATCTTTATGAAAGTTAAACCTTGATTCCTTTCATATTGTTTTCTTTTCTAAAATATGTGCTCATTTTTATTTTATCTTGAAAATGCACTTTTTCCATACATAATTAAAAAGCCACCTTTTTGAGAATGCATCTTTTCCATCCACAAGGGATCTCCCCTCCATCTTTGAGTAACTAATTTGAATTTTTTTTTGGCACTAATGTGAATATAATTTTAAAATCTATTAAAAAATTGCAATTGAGAGACTTTGCTAGCATACCTTTTTAGGTAGCTACTTTGTCAAATATGTTGTTGGATACTCTTAAAAATCAGCCAACTTGGTCAATAAATGCAATAGGTGTAAAGTTTGACGTCTAAATTCAGAAGCTATTAAAGAAACCCTTATCAAATGCATTCATACTATCACTAAATGGGCCTCGTCTTTATCTACTACAAAGTCAATTCTTCATGACCAATGAAGATTAGTCGCTAACAGTGCATTAAATGTAAACCATGCAGAAAATGAGCTTATAAGATTAGATTAAGGAGAGCTCCTCTATTATTAAAGGTTTGATTCAAGGGATGGTCGGGTGATGGCCAAACAAATAGAAGATCGGTCAAGGATTGTGTAGGTGCGTCTTCTGTTCCACCATAAAGTAGTTGCAGAGGCCACATGGGCATGGACTCCTCCCATTGTAGCATTCAATCTGTCACATTATGGCCATGGATTCACTTTCAAACTACTCCATATTTCCAACGTTTTTCTGCTCCTGACAAGTCTGATATACTGGGGGCTATGTAGCCATCAGTTTGTTCATTTGGGCATAGGGTAAATTCATCGCCAGCAATTTATTGAAGGAAAATTCACAGTCAGCAATTCACTGCCACGGACTGAAAATTCACCATCAAGTAAAATTCACCCCCACCAATTCACCAGAGCAGGCATTAATATTTTTAATAAAATCAAAGTTTTTGAAATATATATTAAAAAATATTAATGCGGTGAACTTTCCATGGGATGAATTGTTGGTGAATTTTCCTATAGTCGTTCGTTTGCAGTATACAGTTATGTCAAACCATGGATGCACATGGTGCATTCTGATGGTTGCATAGTGGTTTCCGACATTGACATTGCACAAAACAGAGTAGATGCACTTCAAGCTCCATGGAATGCACTCCAAATTCTTTGGAATGAATTTGGGAAAAAACAAATTTATGTTTAAAATTTAAAAGAATTGAAATATGAAAAATATAAGTTAAAATTTTAACAATTAAATTGAAAGATTATAATAGTTAATTTTTTAAATATTAATTAAATTAATTTTATAATAGGGGTGACTTGGGCCTAGCTCAATTGGCTAAAGCATTTTGTTGCAGGCAAGAGGTCACGAGGTCTAGTCTCCCCCCAAACGCATGGTACCGAAGGGCGTGTATCCGACCAATTCGTGCAATCTAAAAAAAAGTAAAAAAAATAATAATTGTCAATATTGGCATAGTGTGATGGTTAAGTTGTTGTGTTATTATTTTTTTCATCAAGGTTCAAACATCTAACCTCTTTCTTTGGGATGTAGTCATTGAGAATTTATATTTTATTTTTTCCATCAAGATTCAAACCTCTTTAGAATGTAATTGTTGAGAATTTATACTAGGGATGAGGTCCCTCATTTGTTATTATTTTTGTCATCAAGGTTCAAACCTCTAACCTCTTTGGGATGTAATTGTTGAAAATTTATACTTGGCGATGAGGCCCCCCATTTGTGACCTCACCGATTTAAAGCATTTACCCCGAGAAAAAAAATATAATTATATAATATTTCAAAACAAAAATAAAAATACTTTTATGAATAAAAAGTATATAGAAAGTTTTTATTAAAAAATTATAGATGTTTAATTTGATTGATTGAGAAATATTTTATCTAAATAAATTAAACAAAGTGTATAAAATATAAAATATGTGGCATGTTTCAATTATGTATGCGTACAAAAATATGAAGTGTTTATGCATTTGACTAATTGTATCATGAGTACTAATTGAAATGAAAATGTAAAGCAATCTTGTTTTTCTTTTTTGATACTATAGTGGTTTCCTTGCAACCTAGCCTAATGGCCCAGCAACCCGTACCTTGGGTACCTAAGGCGAGCTAGGGCGAGACAAGTCCCTTGTGGGTGAGATCCCCCGCCCGCAAGAAGTCCCACCTCTTAAACTCGGGAGCATAGTCGAACCCAAGACCATCAGGGAGCAAACCCACTACCCAAGCCAACTATAATAGCTTCCAATTTTTTAATTAGATTTATCACAATATAGACACAATAAATTTGATATTTAAAAGAATTAAAGTTGTTGCATCTTTTTTGAAATATTTCATAATGAAAACTATATTGTAAAAGGAATCTGTGAGATTATCTAGCCATCACTTAATCATGGGTTATAAAATTATTTTCCTATAAATTTAAGTTTCAATTGTTTTCATAATGAAAAAAAATATTTCAATGTATAGTAATATTAATCTATACAAAATTCATATATGGTTTTGGAAATCAAGTTATTTTTAATTAGAATTGTCAAATATAGGTATGCATCTTATAGCTCTATATTTCTAGGTCTTCAAGACATTGTACTTAATACAGTAGAAGACATTAGTTCCAAAACAATTTTTGTTGAAGATATTATAGATTTATTATACAATGATGGATGACCTATCAATGAGTTAGAATAAATTAATCCAAAGACAATACCTACTACAATGAAAGGAAAAAATCAATGCCACATTAATATTATTTTTAATTAATGATTTCAATGTAATTATATTGGTGGTTATTTACATACAACTCCTTTGGTAAATGGAGACATTATAGCATAGAAAAGCTAGTTGTATGGGAAGAAAAAAGGTATATTTTTATAAATTGTAAGTTGGTAGTAGGTGGATTAATAATATTTCCAAATAGGGTATGTGGAACATACTCTAGATTATATTTATTTATATTATCATGTGCATATAAAAATATGTTGTGTTTTCATATCTAATGACCCTTTCATGAGTACTACATAAAGCCATTTGATCACTATGTCTAATTGTCTTCGGTGTGTTTGTTTAATTTTTGAATGCCTTCATATTGATTACAAAATATTAACAATATCCACAAAAGATCATGTTTTCTCTAACAAACACTAAGCATGTGAACCTCATGGGATTATCTTTTACTTAAGATATAAGGTCTTTAAAACCCAAGCTTCTAAAAAAATTATTCTATTTTCTCTTGATTAAATTTTGATCATGTGTGTTTTAGATTTGTATTTTAAATCCAAGGTTTTTCTTTATATCAAATTTAATTTTCTTGAAAATCATATGAAATTATTGAATTAAAGGATCAACCAAGATTAAAAAACAACTATATTAGTGGAATTTTTTGCACCATTTTTTTATCCTTTCATTTTGAATGGTAA
This sequence comes from Sequoia sempervirens, assembly GCA_007258455.2. Lineage (NCBI taxonomy): Eukaryota > Viridiplantae > Streptophyta > Pinopsida > Cupressales > Cupressaceae > Sequoia > Sequoia sempervirens. The sequence continues at coordinate 6,954 of VDFB02161037.1, read as the reverse complement.
AGTGACTCTACATTTCTATGGTGATCATCTCATTTCTAAGTGAGATTATTAAGAAATGATGATTATAGTTAATTCTTAAATGTTATAAGGAGATAAATATTTGATTAGATACAATTTTTACTATAATGATCTAAATTATGAGTTTTCTTTTAAATATTTCTTGTTATCTTTTTCTTAGGGTAGACATAAATCTTTAAAAAAATTAATATGTTTTTATATACAAAAAATAAAAATAACACTTTCAAGTATATGCTTAGAAATTTATCCACTTCATTCAATGCTTGGTGTACATGATTATTAATAAGAAAAACTCATCCACAACATTCACCATTAAAAATTGTTATAACAAAATCAATGACAAATTATATAATACAATGAAGCACCACACATAAAAAGGAACAAATGTATCCCTACTCTTAAATTTCAAAGTTACTTATTTTGAATATAATCATAAAAGAAATATCTTTATTTATTTTTAATAATCATTATAAGCAATCAAAGTGATTGGAACCATCAAGGTGTAAAATATTCCCCAAGTTCATACAAAACTACTTTGGTAAAAAGTGAGAATGTTCCAATGATTTTCATGACCTTGATGAATTTGTAGAGATTTTTTTCATCTTAATTTTAAAATGATGTTGACAAAGTTGATTTTGTGGAACCTACTAACATGTCTGGTAGCATGGCCAAAGATTGAAGGGGGAATTGAACTAAAAGGCATCCCCTACATAGATGTCTCTAATAGTTTCTTTATAGGGTTTTATTTCAAATTTAGGGAAATCAAGCTTCTTAGATAAATTATAATTCTACATATATGTCTCTAATAGTTTCTTTATAGGGTTTTATTTCAAATTTAGGGAAATCAAGCTTCTTAGATAAATTATAATTCTAGGAGATGACAATGCCAAAGGTGTGTAAAATTCCTATCCTAAATAAGGATTTATATAGAGATTTTTTTTTTAAATATTTCTATTTCCAAATAGCATTCTATCCCCACCATAATATCTTATGATAAATTGTTAGAATGAATGTGTAATGAAAGAGGGGATATTGACACTTTTCCCATCAAGGTAGTGAAAGAACAAGATCTTGTATTTGAGCAATCCTACCAATAATATTCCCTTTAATTATCTTGTAATCTTATGGGAGAAGAAGATATAATTTTTTTAGAAAAGGTCTATGTCCCAAAGGAAATTATGTTGAAAAACTTAAGGTTGGTGGTATCAATTTTACATTGAATATTTGGTCAATCTATGGCTATTAGAGTATGCTTACATTTTTAATAGATATGTCATCTAAATATTTGAAATGAGTGCTTTCATATTTGAAATTATTTCTTTTCTAGTAATAATTTCATGGATTCTTGTAAAATGGTATGCAAAGAAATCATTCTCAACCAATATTGGCGGTATTATTGGTCACTCCATTTTTGTGAAAGGGGTATAAGCCAAATTTAAAATTAGGCCGAATGGATTGGAAGATGGTCAATCATAACTAGTGTGAAATACACCATTATTGAAGAATTTCTTAATATTATGTAAGAATTTGAAGGTTATAATACAAGGTCATGCACATAACTTTAATGGTGACAATATATGGGGTTTACAAGCTATAATCTTATTTCCCATAATATTTAATTATAGGTGTATCATAGGGGACAAATCCTTGTAATAATTTAATATATAGTTTTTATTTAGTATATTGATTTCTATGAATTATGAATAAGTATTCCTCAAGGTTAATCATCTCTTTGAATGTTAATTTATGGAAATTTCCATATTACCTAGGAACATTCTTGTTACAGTATAATATATCAAGATTTGTTTATACATGTGAGGGGTTTGTTAATTATGAATGATAAACTCTTCAATAATGATCATATATCTTCTTATTGAATTTATATTTAAGATATTATGTTTTTTATTTTAAACAATAGGGAAAAGCACCTATTCCAAAATATAGTAGGAAACAACAGAGATAAACAAGAAAAATAGGCCCAAGGCCATGACCAAGACCCACAACATAGAAGGAAAACAAACCTAACTAAGAATCTAATAAACCAAGATCAGTAAGAAACATTAAAAGGTGCACATAGGAACAACAAAAAAGGCTTCCAACCTAAGAACAAGAACATAATGGGAAAAAATAGCAAAGAGCCATAGCGCCCACAAATCCTTAGGACCATATATAAGGTTTGAGTTCTCCATCACATCAAGGGAGTCCACCCAGTCCATAATTGTTTCTTCCTTGTTGTATTTTTCCTTAATAGCCTCCTCTTGTGTCTTCGCTTTCTTTTTCCTTTGCTTTCCAATCTTGGTGTGTTCTGACATAGTACCAAAAATAGATGTTTGTGTTATACCGTCCACTATAGAGATGATAGTGCTAAGAGTATTCTATATTACTTTAATCTTCTCATTAACACTGTTAGGGTCAAACTTCTCTACAATTTTATAGACCTAACCTTGATTAAGACCAAAGACAAAAATAAAAAAATAAAAATAATTTTCTTAAAAAAAAAACTATTATTTATTTTAGTTTGAAAAATCAAAGTATACTTTAATGGGGATTTTTAAAATAATGTATTTTTTTTTCAAATAACTATAATTGTTACTATAAAGATACGTGTTTCCTCAATAGAATTCAAATATTAAAAATATTGCAGCTCATACTTATTGTTTCTATTGTTATCTTTTTAAATAATTTTCCAAATTGTTAAGTTATAAGACATTCAAAGTCATTTTTTTTAATATAATAATTGAAAATATTTTAAATTATTATACTCTCAAGACTTATATAAACTAGTAAGAGTGCCTAAAGATGCTTTCAATGGGTGATAAACACATATACAAATAGTCATGTTTGTTAAGAATTGTACAAAATAACTTTAACAAATTTTAACATAAATATGTAGTGCTTGACTCGAAACTACACGGTTGAATCCTGATAGCAATATCATAAATATGTAGTGCTTGACCAACAAGTCTATTTATATATGTCTCTATCAACTATCCCATAGCATGAAGCTATGTGTTTTTACTAGTTTAATATAGATTGAATATATTTATTAGAATTTGTTTAAGTTTCTTCATGATGTTGATGTAGCTTGTATAACTTTTTTGTTAGCAATTACATATGGTGGTCAAACAGTTGAATGGAATGTGAAAAGAGGTAGTGGCTATTCAACATACTAGATGAACCCATACAATATATGTAATATATATGTATGTAACATGTTAGGCTTGCTAGATAGGACAACCTTATGATTATTGGACTCTCACATTCACATCTCATTATTAAACAAGACATCCTTCAATAATCTCAATCACTAATATTCACTTACGAAACATTTACAATAGTTAGTACAAACATCAACATCAAATAATTTAAAATATATGACATAAATCTATTATAGGTGTAGTACCACATAAAAAGACCAATTTTTGCATACTATAGATAGCACATTGCAAAGTAGTGTAGCCCTTATGTTCATGTGAATGTTGTGGTGCAAAGTTATTAATGAAGGCAAGCATATGGTAGGTTCCCAAAAGAATAATGGATGATATAAATGGTGGAGAACACATGTACATGAAAATACAAGAAGGCCTAGCTTGGGATTTTCTTTGAGATAACTTTTATTTTTTAATAGTTTTGGGCATCAATACTTTGTTTTATATTTGTTACCACTAGGAAAAGATCAAAGGAGTTTTCATAGCTAACATACAAGTTCCAAATTATGCTATAATAGAAATCTATCCCTCTCTCTCCCTCTTCCTAGACTTCTACGTCTATATCTCTTTGCCTATATATCTCTATCTCTCCATATTTTTTCTTCCATCTCTCCCTCTATCTCTATCTCATTATCTCTCCATCTCTCTACCCCTATATCTCTCCCTCTCTCTACCTCTCTATATATCACTTCCTATTTCTATATTTATCTTTCTATCAATCTATCCCTCTTTCCTCTCTCTTTTTATCTCTTCCTCTCCTTTTCATATCCCTTTCCTTCTCCATATTCATCTTTATCTATGTCTTCCTCTCCATCTATACTCCTCTCTTTCCCCCTCTATCTCTCCCTTTAAACAATAGACCTATGTTTTCCCTAATTGACCTTCTACACGTTGTCGACATACCCATTGCACACCAAGATGCGATTGCTAATATATTATAGTTCTTAAATATTAAAACTTATATTTAAATGCATTTTTATATTTCAATTCTTTTAAATTTAAAACTTAAATTTGATTTTTCCCAAATTTCTTAAATATCTATTTAACAGATTCATTCCACATTTTGGAGTGCGTTGTACCCGTACCGTGCAATGCCAATGACAGAAATTTTCGCCAGTTTAGGTAATTCTGTCAGGAGCGGATAGACATTGGTGTGGCCACTACTGTAAATGATGTGACAGAAGTCAATACTGCAAACGTCAGTGATTATGTCAGGAGAAGAAACTTCCGGTAATTTCCATGCCAATATATTAATATGGCACATGATCCTCCACTATCCAGGATAGCTGCTGCCCACTCGGAGAAATATTTTCTGTCATATTTTTTTGGAATTAGGGCATCGTGGAATCATGGTATTTACTACAAACTTCTCTGCTTTGGTTGTTCCGAGATATGTCGTCGCCTTAGCACTTATCTTGGCTTATATAAGAAATGTTATGCGATGGTTTTTGTCTTGCCTTGGGCTTGCTGAGCAGCCAAGCATTTCACGGCGAAATTCTCCAGAAATACCCTCGGCCATTTCCACTTCCTCTGTGTGTGCTTCCAAGATCAGGGACAGCTTGCCTGTGTGTACATTGGCTTCTTTTGCAGATGGGTTTTATGAGGATGTTATGTGCGCCGTTTGCTTGAGCTCTGTTCACAAAGATGACATAATTCGGCAGCTGTTTAATTGCTCCCATATTTTTCACAGAAAGTGTTTGGATAAGTGGATAGATAAGTATCAGAATACGTGCCCTCTCTGCAGATCTGCTCTGCTACCAAAAGAAAAAGATTATTGATGAATAAGACACGGCGATGATGGTTGGTTATTGAAAGAAATGGTGATTCCGCAGTCCAGAAGGGGGTGAGAAGGGTGCATTCAAGGAGGCCTCCATGATCCGGGAAGAGCTTCATCCTAATTCACTTTCACATTTTTTATTCATACCTTTAAGTTCTATGTTTTCGAAGGACTTGATTTTTCTTCTCATTTTCTGTGCAGTTCCTTTGCTGGACTGTCACAATATTAAAAAAAAAATATTGATTATGTAAGGGTTATGTTGAATTTAATTCAATATATTTGGGATATAATGTTTTCAATTCTAGTTCTTTTTATAAAATAAAATTTTATGGTTTATTAGTTATGATGTGATTAGTAGTTTGTATGATTGGGAAATTTGATAATTTGGATTTGATGGTATTAATTAAATTTTATGTTGATAGAATTTTTATTTATATTTTACTTAAATAATTGTGGATAAAGAATTTAGTTTTATATATGATTATTTAATATGATTGCGATTTACATTTATATCAAGGGTTTTTTTTAATTTTTTTGCATTTTGTTTTTTAAGAGTTTGTTTTGGTTATGGGGTCAACATGTCCTCTTGCTAAAACCTTGGATTTTTTGTTTTATTCCTCTCATTTAATCCATGAATATTTGACCAATTTGGATTTGCCTTCCTAATCTTACACTTCATTTCTAGTGTGACTCTTGCTACTTTGACATTGGAAACACCGTTGACATTGAAAATAAATTTTATAGAATGGACAAATTTATGAAGTGGATATATATATATATATATATGGTGATTTTCAAGAAGTTGTGATAACTTTTCAATTAAACATATGTATGAGTAATAAAAGTTCATTCAAGTTCATTCTTAGAAATTAAAAATGTATATCAAATAAATATTGTGAGAGTCCATTTTTTTAATTAAAAAGTATATAGTAGGGTAGAATGTACGTGGACTTTCACAACATTTATATAGCACATGTTTACGTCAATAAGAAAAGTAAGTTGTAAGTACAATTATAAGAATAATTGATGATTTGGAAGTTGTTAAAAATATTGATTAAATTTCAAAAGAATCATGGTTGTTTATTTGAGAAATGGTCGATAATGATGTTCTTAAATTTTTTTCTTTAAAAGGAATGTCTTGTAATGCAATGAATGATGCATTTATTGTCTTTAGTGTATCTATAAAGAGTCCTTTTATTGTCTTATCATTCAATAAGTTCATAGTCATTAGGTGCAAGTTAGTCAAGTCTTTTAGTGACTTTAGCTCACTTATGGAAGATATAACATGATATTTAATCAATACAACCCACAACACGTGTAATTTCTATAATTATTATGAAATTGACATTTTAGATAATTATAACTTCATAAACCTCACAAATGTAAGATTGTATTTAAAAAATACTATTAAAACATGTGATTTTTGAATTATTCTAGACTATTAAAATGTGTGATAAATCGAAAAGTAACATTTTTTTACCAAGAAATATCATATCAATTTAGGATCAACAATCAAATTAATTTGAAATGAAATAAGAAACAAAGGAAATTTATATTATTGCTTGGAAATTCAAATATGATACTCTATAATATCAATGCACAAACATTTGTATTGCATACACTAATCAATGTCCTTCTATGAAACCAACATAATTTATCATATACACCACATTTTCTTATGTACTCATCTTTGATTTGTAGGGATAAATGTTTTGAACCTCCACTTTTTCCCTTGAGAAAAAACTCAAAACCATTTCACTTACCATAACTCCACACATACCCATTTTTCCTATAATAAATCCTTATAGATGCATTTCAAAGGAAGGAAAACTACCAGGCTAATACAAGAAAAAATCTACAAACTCTAACTCGTGCCATAGCTCACCCATTGCAATCACAAATAAACATATGGGTGATTTTCAAGAAGTTATGATAACTTTTCAATTAAAC
>VDFB02161035.1:0-17591 GCA_007258455.2 Sequoia sempervirens | reverse complement strand
TAGATTTTGAGATTGCCAAAGGTTTCCTCTACCATGATTGCAAAGCCTTAATGATGGGCATCAGATCCTTATGCTAAGAAATGGTTACCTTTTTCATCCTTACCTTCCACATCAAATGAAGATATTTTTATATTTCCATGCGTTGATCACAAACCTTCATAAGATCCATTGCCTAAGATGATACCAAGTGTAATTCACTTAGTTTTGTAAGTGTTTAGAATTAAGTGAGGGTGATTCAAGAGTCTCTTTGACTATTTTCTTGAAATTATCTTCCAAACTTCTACCATCCACATCATCCCTTATTTCATATTTATTTTGAAGTAGACCAATAGCCACTAAGGTGCTCAATGCTTTATCTAAAATGACAGTGCATTCATTGATGATCTCTTTAAGCTTTTGAAAAATTTGTTTAGCAACCTGTAATTTCCACTCTACTCCTTTAGTCCATGATAGGTAGCGAGTATCTGAAGCATTAGGTATGACTTGGTCTGTAGGTAATCTTTCCATATCTAAGGTCATCAATTATAACTTCAATTTAGTTTGATAATTAACCCACAATTTCTCTTCTTTCTCAGTAGAAATGGCTTTGTCCCCTAAGATGGCTTTCAAATCATTTTCCTCTTGGAAGTGTTTAAAAGATTTAGTAATGAAAAGGTTTCCCTTCTTGATGAGAGATTCATTCCAATCATCTATAGCCCTTCTTAAACTTTGATAGCTTTTAATTTTAGTTAGGGCTTCTTTTCCAACTACAGTAAGAGATTCAACAAAAGAATCTACCTTAGAGAGAGGCTATGGGATGAGATCAAAAATACACTTCATACAATTTTTCAATTCTTGAACTTTGGGTTTCAATTCATCTTTGCTTTCCTTATCTTTCTTTGATCTCTCAACCATTTTGGATGCTGACACTTGAAAAATCTGAACATCCCCATCCTTGGTAGGAGGACCGAGGTCTACCCTATTCACTTCAAAGTATCTTATTGTTGCTTGAGAAGCATTTGTCTGCACTGAAGGGTGTACAATGTCCATATGAAGTGTGCTTGATTGTGTGTCATCTCTAAGACTAGCAATGGTCTTTAACTTTTTAGGTTTAGGAGTTGAAGTCCTCTACAAAATTTGACCTACCATGTCTTGCTTGGGAAAGTTGGGCTGCATAGCTTTCCTTTTTTGTGACAATGAACCTTCCAAATAGATTAGGGTTACCACAACTTTAGTTTCCTTTAAACCTAGGGACTCAAAAAATGTCCAAGTGACTAGAGGGGTATCTCCTACAAGTGTAGTTTTTTTTGTCCCATGAGAGGTGGCTACCTCTCTGACAAGTGATTCATCTTGAGAAGGGGGGAATCAACATTCAGGTTTTCTAATCCTTCCTCTTTCTCCTCTCCTTCATTATCCTTCCCTAGAGTAGGTATGTTGAAAATGTCATCCCCATAGGTTTGTGAATATACATTCTTTTTTCATCACCATCTCCTTGAGCACCTAATTATAAGGACTAAGGAAAATTAATAGTTGATTTCCTACTGGAAGAGGCTTGAGAGGCACGTTCAACAGGTCATGAATCTTTGGATCTAGTTAAAGGGTGGGATTGCTCAGTTTTGTTTTTAGTCACCCATTCTCATGTTCTGACCACAACATCAACAATTTTAGCTTCAATTTTATTTTTGTCTTTAAAATTCCAACCCATGGTAGGAATGGGCTGACTTTCTATTAATTTAGTATATATTGGGTCGACCATGTCAGACCCATCTTCAACAATTCCTTGCAAATCCCATTTCAAATCATACATGATGATTTGTTCTACTATTAATCTCATCCAACTTCTTCTCCTAACCTCATATTCATCAAAGCAATCATCCCAACAATCTTCAAGGTTGGACTGGTGATTGAAGGTAGGGCCCAATTTTAAATTGTTCTTAATATAATCTTTCAGATCAAAAGAAACGCATTACTCATATGAAGGAATGTTATACCTAGACAATTCTTTTTCAATATTCAAAGCATTAGACATTGATTGGAATCTATATACACCAAAACCAAATGGAAATTTGACTGTCAATATTTATCTACCTTCGAACAGTCTATTAACATCATCCAATTGTCTACTCACCTCAATAACCACCCATTTGTCTTCAAGATACTTGGGTAATTTTATATGGAAAACATCATAGCTGCCTACTTTTATGTATGAAAATCTTTGGAATTGAATAAAATGGATACCATAAAAATCCACAAATTGCTCTTCCTCCGAAGATAGACTCATTACGGAATTCCCCTATAATTCCCTAACCATCCTCATGGTGAAAGTGTCACAATTCTTTTGAAATGCAAGAATCTCTTGTGAAGTTGGAGTTTTTCAAAATAATCATAAATTAGTACTTTTCCTAGAGGCAAATTACTTGACCTTAATGGAGGATAGGGTCGAGTGCTAGTAAAGGCATATCTTAAATACAATGACATAAAGAAAAATTTGTTCAGTGTGAAGAATGACATCAACTCATCTAGATGGTCACTAATAATATTTTCCTAGTCCAAGAATTTCTCCCCACTCAATATGATTTGGATGAATAAATACATCCATTCTTTGAATCTATGATAATTTTGATTTTCCCTTACCTTATGCAACAACACTACAATATCAGCCACCTCATCTACAAAATGGTTCTTGTGTAGGTTGTCGGGCAATTGAGACTTACCCTTCTTTGGTTTGACCAACCAATTCTTTTCTATTACATTTTTGTAAACCCTTTTCTTAGTGGTGAACTCAACCTAAGATCTTGTCATGCCCATTGGCAAGTATTCATCCCTTTCTAGAGTTCTCAAATAGGACATGAAGTTAGACCTTTGAATTTTAAAAACAAGTCTATTATCATCTATCCTAACTTCTCGTGTCTGTGAATTATAGTGTCTGATACATTCCAACACTAGCTCAGTACATTGCAAAGCTATTGGAAACATGGCACCTTTAATAAACCCACTACCCACTATCCTCTCAATAATTGGTGGAGGGTTAGGTTTGTTAAATTTATTCTGTAATTCATCCATATTAACGAGCCCTAGCTGAGTATCACCAATTTTAGGTCCTTCGTATGTTAACCCAGACACATACTCATATCCCACATATTTAACCCTCACCATGTTCACCAGTGGCTTTTGACAATATATGTTTTCTTCAATGCAAGCATAAATAATTCAAAAAATAGGTTTTAATGGATGGAAATTGAAAATACCTTTAATGGTGAACCCTACAATTTGAACTTTGTGTCTCCTCTAGATTGTCCTCAGAAATTTCCACAATAAGAATTTTTTCCCATCCTTTTATTTCAAAAAGACATATGAAACACCGTTTGGTTTGAACATAGGAAGGAGATAAAAGGATCCAAGCATTGAAGTGGAAGGTTTGATGAACTTAAGAAAACACCACCCAAGTTCCTTCCATGACATGAAACATTGTCCACGTTAAAATGAGATGTTTTACAGTTAGTGGGTGGTTCAATGAGGTGGGGAATTAAATAATAGTAATAGTTCAATCACCTCAAAAATAAATTTATTAGGATTCAATGAAACTCCATAAGTTTCACATTTTTGTAATATTGTTATGAGATGACGAACATGATCTCCTCTGTTCTTGGAAAACACTGTGAGGTTATACATGTATATAATAATGCACCTGCCTACCAAATCTTGAAAGGAATAATCCATAGCTCTTTGGAATTTGGCTCTGACATTTATTAATCCAAATGACATCCTTCTATAAGCGAAAGTTCCCCACTTTGTAGTGAATGCATTTTTCATCCGATCTTCTTTTATGAACATTATGTAGTTTTACCTAGAGAATCTCTCGAAAAAGGAAATCATCTATGAACCATTAAATTTTTTTATCACTTCAGGCAATGAAGGAAAGGGATAACTATCTTTTTCCAACACCTTATTAAGATTTCAAAAATCCACACACAATTGTATATCTCCATTCTTGTTTCTGATGGGCACTAGATTTTCCACCTAGATAGAATGTCTAATGGGAAATTATTTAGGCTGAGAGGAGCTTTTGTACTTTCTTTTGAATCAAAAGGTTCTAGAAGTGCATTTATAGGTTGTTGTTTCTACCAGAAAGGATTTGCACTAGGATTTATTGAAATTATATTAGTAATGATAGAAGTGTCATAAGTCTTCAAATATTCATATTTCCATGCAATAACTTTCCAATAATATCTAAGTGCTTGAGCAATATTTCTTCAGTCCTTCAGTACACACCTTTTCTATAAACACATTTTTAGATCTTCAATATTCAAATTATATAATTTAGACTTTGCTATGTCAGATTTAGGAAAATAATTTTTTCTAAACTATCTGGTCTGCATTAAATAGTCTCTCTAGCTCAATTGTTCCTTTTAGAATATTATTATCCATGGCTTGAGCTAATTCTTCATCTTAAATTTGACCATCCGGGTGATGCATTTTTTCAATTATTTGTGTCTCAAAGATACTAGTATTAGTGATAAATTCTAATATATGATGACCATCTTTGAACACTTCCAAATTTGTAAGATTTTCAAGAACCGAGGGAAATTGCACCAACTCAATAGTAAATCTCCTCAAATCAGAGACATCTAAAGGTTCTAGAGCACTAGTAGCAGTAGCCAAGGCATCTACTCTCTGCTTGAATCTTCATGGGATATGAGTGATCTTAAAAGCATCAAAATCTTCTACCAAGTCCCACACTCAGTGTCGGTAACTAGACAAGCACTTATAATGACAAATATATTATTTTCATACATTCTTGACCACTAGCTCTAAGTCACCAAAAACCTTAATAATATAAACTTTCTTCTTTACCTCGAGCATCAAAGCATGAATAAGGGCTTCATACTCTACCACATTGTTAGTACATTGAAATTATAATTGATAAGCAACAAGAAAAGACTTACCTTGTGGACTGATGAGTTCAACTCCAACTCCAATTCCTTATTTTGATTTTGACCCATAAAACATAAGGGTCCATGTTTGATCTTCACTAGCTTTGAGCTTAGCATTCTTAAGAGCTCAAAAATTGATATTTTTTATCTTCTTTGTCTATTTTTTGTCTTCAAATGTTCCAAGCCCAAACTTGTTAAGAATAATATTTCCTAGATAGTTCTAAATTTCAATTCTATGAATGATTTCTAAGCACATCACACAACTATCTTCTAAGTGTGTAGAATTGTGTAACCTACACCAACAATGCAACAATAATTTTTTTAGTGAATCTTTAATTTCCCCACTCTTATGAGCCTCTTTAGAAATATTCTTCTGGAATTTATCTAAGCGAATGTTTTCTCCTTCGAAATAATCCTAATTAAATTTGACTAACATGACTATTTCAAGAGTTATCTAGTTATTCTTTTAAGCATTACACATAAAAACTTTTTTCAATTTTAACTCTGGAACTTGAAATTACATAAACTCTTGGTTCTATATCTATGTATAGAACTTCAGTTTTCTAATTATAATTGGTGATGATATGTTTCATGCATGGATCTCTTTCAATCCTAATTTGACTAGGGAATCCTTTCTTTTAATGGGTGTTTTTGCACTTCTCAACACAAACAAAGAAAAAGTGCAATGTCTCTCTTGAAAGGTAATTTTTTGCAACTAAGTTTTAGAAAATCATGCCAAGGTCTCTCAGGTGTCAGGTCATGACTTGCATGGAATATTTCAATTAGGTGATGTGATTTGCTTGTAATCACAAAGGTAATTTATGGTTTACTATGCATGGGGAATTTGGGTTTGCAAATGGAGTTTTATAAATTTTGTAAATGAATGAATATTTTTTGCAAGTTAAAAATAGCAAACTAAAAATCCTTCTCTATAATTAGATTTGGCTTCACAATAATGTTGGAACATGTCTTTAACTTCAAATTTTAAAGAAATTTCAAAATGGAAAAAGAGGTAGAAGTTTCATAAACCTACAACTAAGTTGGATAGTAACAATGGAGGATGCTACAGTGGATAGACTTCCATAAACTAAGTTCCACTTAACCAGGGACAACCCACAGTATGGTGGAAATAGTGAAATATTCAAGGGGTCTTTGCAAGTTTTTAGACTATATATTCACCTTTAAAGCATGAATAACAATTGAACTTAGGTGTTTCAAAACAAATAATGCTTAGACTAACATTACACAACAATTTATGATCAATAAACAACAAAATGATGTAGGAGCATCCAGTGGTGTAAGGGCAATCTTGCATCACCCAAAAATAGTTAAATTTCAAGTTTCTCAATTTTTAGATGTTTTTACATTTTTGGATACCCTTTTCATCATAATGAAATTTCCAATATACGGTTTTTTTTTCTATTCATGAGTGGAAAGATATTGCAATTTTAGTTTCCGAGATTTGCACCTGAAAATCTTCTGAGTTAGATTTGAGGCACTTAGAGTTCCCAGATTGGCCCTGAAACTTGCCAAAATTGGTGTAGTGGATTTTGAGCGGGTTCTTGACTTCGAGACCTTTCCAACGGTTCAAACGGTTTGTGAATCGAAGTCTCGGATCAAAAGTTATGGCCCCGGGAAGTTGGTGCAGTTTCTAGAAGATACAATTGCAAATGTTCTTTTGAAATTTGAACTGCAAGTTATAATTTTTCGGCGCTAAACCACCTAAACTCAAAATGTGAATGTTGTTTTGGCTCCAAACTAAAGAGGAGCTCTATTTATGTGTGGGTTTCTAATTTTTGGGTAACTTTGGGACAAGCTCGCATATTGCAAAAGGGTTATTCTGTAGCTTTCTGTAACTTGCATGTGCTGTAGAACTTGGGGATTTGAGATCCTCTACATGTAAGAAGCTCCATTTTCTGAATAATATATAAAATTATTCTCTTGTTTGTGGGTTATTTTCTAAGTCTCAGGTTGCACCCTCATCAACTGGTATCAGAGCGGGTTTTCTTGAGCGTGTGGACAGATCATCGATTGTGAGGCAGTTCACACTAGGACTGTGGTTGTGGGTCGAGGTCAAGAAAGATGCCTCCAAGAGTGATGCCTGGTAGGCATGGTGGTGCCAGAGGTGGTCGAGGTGGAAGAAATGCTGGTGGAAGAGATGCACTGGCACACCTCCAAAGACAGATTGATGCATTGCAAGAGTAGTTGAGAAGAGGGTTAAACCTGAGGGAGGAAAGTGAGGATGAAGGAGAGGAAGAATGTTCAAATGCATAAGAGGAAGAAGAAGCAATTGATCAAGACCAAATGCGGGTAATAAGGGCCATTTCAAAGATCAGGAAAAAGACCCAGAGTAGAAGTCCCCAGTTATTCTGGAAGTCTAAACCCAGAAGAGTTGATTGACTGGATCAATGAGCTAGAAGAATATTTTGAGTATGAGGAAATAAAGGACCTAGATTAGGTTAAGTTTGCGAAAATGAAGCTGAAGGGCCATGCCAGTATTTGGTAGAAAGAGGTCCAGTTGGAAAGAAATCGAAGAGGAAAAGGAAATATCACCAGATAGGATCGCATGGTAGAGAAATTGAAGAAGCAGTTCATACCAATGGACTACAAGTTAGATCTGTTGAAGAAATTGCAAGGGTTGAAGTAATGAAGCAGATTTGTGAAAGAATATACTAAATATTTTTACAAGATAATCATCAGAATGGGCCACAGAGAGGCCAATAAGGAGAAGGTAGCCTGATATCTTAATGGGTTACGACCGAGCATTTAAGAGGAGTTAAACCTAGTCAGAATGACCACCATTGAGGATGTGTATCAGTTTGCTCTGAAGGTGGAAGAGAAACTGAACAAAAGATTTGATGGCAAGCAAAAAGGATGAGGAGGTCAAAGTGGAAGGGGAAGTGGAAGACCTTCAGGAAGCCGAAACGATGATAAAAAGAAAAGTGAAGATGTGGGTACCAGCTGAAGCCAAAAGAATGACAACTTCTACCACCCTCATGATTAAAACAGTGGTGATCAAAGAGGTAGAGGATGAGGGAGATATGGAAAAGGATCTGGAAGAGGTGGTTTCAAAGGAATATGCTTCCAGTGTGGTGAAGAAGGGCATCGAGCATATGAATGTCCACAACACCAAGGAAGGGTAGACAAGAGGCCAGAAGGTCATGGAAGGGTTGCGCATGCAGATGAGAAGGCCCAATCTGAACATTCAGATGATGCTGAAAGTGGAGAAGCCCTAGTTATTAGGAGAGCCCTGGTGATAGAGGAAAAAGGAGCCAAAACAGATGAAGAATTTGTTTTTCATAAGGTGCAAGTGTGAAGGAAGATGTTGTGATATCAGTATTGATGGTGGGAGCACCGATAATCTAGTGTTAGAAGAGATGGTCACAAAGTTGAAGCTGAAGAGGGAAAGATACCAGCATCTGTATCAGATTGCCTAGTTGTAGAAAGACCACAAAGTTTTGGTCAATGAGCAGTGCCTAGTAAAGTTCAAGATTAGGAGCTACCATGATGAGGTACTTTGTGATATCATCCCCATGGATGCATGTCATATGTTTTTGGGGAGGCTGTGGCAGTTCGATAGATAAGCTATACATGATGGCCATGCAAACACTTATTCCTTGACAAAGGATGGGGTTAATCACAAGTTGAAACCCTTGAAGGAGACCGAAGAAAAGGTATGCAATAGTGCTAGAATTTGTTATGTAGATGGAAGAAAATTTTTAGAAGGTATGAAGCATGAGCATGTGTGTTATGCATTGATTCCTAGAGTGAGTAAGGAGGATAGTGAGAAGGTTCCAGAAGAAGTTTTTGGGATGTTGGATGAGTTTCAGATATTGTTTCTGATAATGTATCTGAGGGTTTACCACCAATAAGGAAGATCAGTCATTAGATTGACTTGATTCCTAGAGCCGTTTTCCAAATAAGGCAGCTCATAGAATAACTCCAGCAAGAAAATGAGGAGTTGAAACGACAAGTTCAAGAGTTGTTGAGAAAGGGTTTGATATGGGAGAGTTTGAGTCATGTGTAGTACCCACAGTACTAGCACCAAAGAAGGATGGGGAGTGGAGGATGTTTACAAATTCCTGAGCCATAAACAAGATAACAATCAAGTACAAATTTCTCCACCAAGGATGGATGACCTAATGGATTGTTTGAGTGGAGCTCAAGTACTTCACAAAGATTGATCTAAAGAGTGGATATCACCAAATCCATTCGAGAGGGAGATGAATGGAAGAATGCCTTCAAGACCAAAGAGGGCCTGTATGAGTGGTTAGTCATGCCTTTTGGGCTAACCAATGCACCGAGCACATTCATGCGGCTCATGAACGAGGTACTAAAAGAATTTTTGGGAAGTTTTGTTATTGTGTATTTAGATGATATTTTGATTTTTAGTAAGACGCTTGATGAGCATCCTATGCATATTCGTAGAGCCTTTGAGAAGTTAAGAGAAGAGAAACTATTGATTAATCTAAAGAAGTACGTTTTGTGAAGAGGGAGTTAGTGTACTTGGGGTTTGTTGTCTCAGCAGAAGGTCTCAAGATGGACCCAGAGAAGGTGAAGGCTATTCTGGAATGGCCTACCCCAAGAACTGCTACCGAGGTGAGATCTTTCCATGGTTTGGCTAGTTTTAAAAAAAGTTCATTAGAAACTTCAATTGTATTTGTGCACCCCTAACTGAAACAATGTAAGGATAAAAGAATTAAGGGAGTGGCAGATAGCAAAAGTTTTGAATTGTTGAAGTATAGACAACAATCCGTTTTAGCCCTCCCAGATTTACATACTAAGTGTTTTAGGTGGATTGTGATGCCAGTGGTTGTGCCATTGGAGCAGTGTTGAGCCAAGAAGGTAAGCCCATTACCTATTTCAGTGAAAAGTTAAATGATGCCAAGAGAAAGTATTTTGTATATGATCAGGAATTTTATGCAATAGTTCAAGAATTAAAGAAATAGAGACATTATTTGTTGCCGAAGGAATTTTTTCTATATACTGATCATTAGGCCTTGCAGTACCTAAATAATCAGGAAAAATTAAATTAGAGGCATATGAAATGGGTAGAGTTTTTGCAGAGTTATACCTTTGTTTTGAAATGTAGGAGTGGGAAGTCAAATAGGGTTTGTAGATTCCTTAAGTAGGAGACATACATTGATGACAAAGATGTAGATTGAAGTGGTTGGGTTCAATGAACTTAAGACACTATACGCAGAAGATCTTGATTTTGTAGAACCTTGGAAAACTTGCAAGGAACTTGTTACAGTGGACAGGAGAAGGTGGCTGGATTTCATAATCCAGGATGGCATGTTATTTAAGGGAAGTCAATTGTGTATCCCGAGGAGTTCCATGAGAGAGAACCTGATAAAGGAGAAGCATAGTGGAGGAATGGCAGGACATTTTCGTCGGGATAAGACCATTGCCATTATCAGTGAGCATTATTATTGGCCTCAGTTGTCACAAGATGTGAAGAAGTTTGTACAAAGCTATAGGGTATGTCAAATGGCTAAAGGAGTGAGTCAGAATACAGGCTTATATCAGCCCTTACCTATACCAGAGAGGCCATGGGAGGATATAAGTATGGAATTTGTCCTTGGTTTGCCAAGGATGCAATGAGGGAATGATTTAGTCTTTGTGGTGGTTAATAGGTTTTCGAAGATAACACATTTCATTCTATGTCAGAAGACCCATGATGCAGTCCACATTGCTGACTTGTTCTTCAAAGAGGTGGTGAGCCTACATGGTCTACCAAAGAGTATTGTTTTAGATCATGACACAAAATTTGTGGGTACTTTTGGAGGACCTTGTGGAAGAAGTTGAAGATAGAATTGAAGTATAGTTCTGCACACCATCCACAAATAGATGGGCAGACAGAGGTTGTTAACATGAATCTGGGTAACCTACTAAGATGTTTGGTAGGAGATAAACCCAAGGGATGGGACTTGATCTTACCCCAGGCAGAATTTTCTTACAACAATTCTGTCAACAGAAGCACTAGTAGATCACCATTCCAGATTGTGTATGGAGGTAGCCCCAGAACAACTCTAAAATTGAGGAAATGGACCAAGAGAAGAAAATAAGTGTTGAAGCTGAAGATTTTGCAGAACACATTAAGGATATACATGAGAAGGTAAGATAACATATTAACAAGATAAATATGCAGTATAAGGCTAAGGCATATTAGAAGAAGAGGCATAAGGAGTTTCAGATTGGTGATGAAGTGATGGTCCACTTGAGGAAAGAAAGGTTTCCAGTGGGAACATATAACAAATTAAAGATGAAGAAGTTTGATCCCTGTAAAATTTTGAAGAGGCATGATTCAGGGAATGCATATGAGGTAGAGTTGTCGGATGGATTCAACATTTTCCCTATGTTCAACATTTCAGATTTGACAGAGTATCATGAAGGTGGCGCATAGGAAGTACCAATGATGGAACAGTGTGGGATTCCAGCACCTGAAGAAATCCTAGATAGTAATGTGGGAAGGAGTACCAGGAACAGGCAGTATGAAGAATATCTGGTGAAATGGAAAGGAAGGCCTGTTGAAGATTCATCCTAGTTGCCTAAGGTAGAGGTTGACCGTTTGGGTTTTTTGTCCACCATCTGAGATGTGACAGAGTCACTTCTCAAATTACCCTGGGTGTCTGATGCAAGAGCATCCAGTGGTGTAAAGGCAATCTTGCATAACCAAAAAATAGTTAAATTTCAAGTTTCTCAGTTTTTAGATGTTTTTACATTTTTGGATACCCTTTTCGTCATAATGAAATTCCCAATTTATAGTTTTTATTTTCTATTCTTGGGTGGAAAGATATTGCAGTTTTAGTTTCCCAGATTTGCACCTGAAAATCTTTTAAGTTAGATTTGAGGCACTTAGAGTTCCCAGATTGGCC
This sequence comes from Sequoia sempervirens, assembly GCA_007258455.2. NCBI lineage: Eukaryota > Viridiplantae > Streptophyta > Pinopsida > Cupressales > Cupressaceae > Sequoia > Sequoia sempervirens. The sequence continues at coordinate 5,800 of VDFB02161035.1, read as the reverse complement.
CTGAAACTTGCTAAAATTGGCGTAGAAAATTTCAAGCGTGGTCTAGACTTTGAGACCTTTCCAACGGTTCAAACGGTTCGCTAATCGGAGTCCCGGATCAAAAGTTATGGCCCTAGGAAGTTGGCGCACTTTCTAGAAGATACAATTGCAAATGTTCTTTTGAAATTTGAACTTCAAGTTGTAATTTTTCGGTGCCAAATCACCTAAACTCAAAATTTGAATGTTGTTTTGGCTCCAAACTAAAGAGGAGCTCTATTTATGGGCGGGTTTCTAATTTTTGGGTAACTTTTTGGGGACAAGCTCGCATATTGCGAAAGGGTTATTCTGTAGCTTTCTATAACTTGCATGTGCTGTAGAACTTGGGGATTTGAGATCCTCTGCATGTAAGAAGCTCCATTTTATGAATAATAAATTTATTCTCTTGTTTGTGGGTTGTTTTCTAAGTCTCAAGTTGCACCTTCATCACAAAAAGTATGAGCTGGGAATACATCAAACACCTTAAAATACTTCACCATTAAAGGACAACATGAACCATTAACTAAAATAACTTAAAACTTAAAACAAAAAAGATAAAATCTACTACTTGGAGATAGAATCATGCACACATGGAGAATAACACACAAGAAACCATCCGAATAATACTTTTCTCATATATTTTTTCTGCAGTATGTGTTTACACAACTTATCTCTCCATTTCAAAATGAGAGGATGCCTCTATTTATAGTTTTCAAAAATTAGAATGAATGGACAAGATTCATTTACAATGAGTGGCTTAGATTCATTCTAAATTAGGGTTTCACCAACCCCCAATATATTACAATATAAAAAATATTGTCTTTTTCCCTATTGTATCTCCTAGTATATTTTATTTTTTAGCTACATCCATCCTTTTAAGCTATTTCAATAAGTATTCATCATCAATGATGGGATTTCTAGCCTCCTTCTATGTTGTTGCATATTCTACAAACTTTCTGACCATGTCTAGTAGCTTCTTCTCTTTCGTGAGCTTGCTTTTGAAGATTTGGAAGGTAACTCACTTAATCCCTCCCCTCATCTGATCTTGATGTTGGACGCATTTTGGATCTGCCTTGAGCATTTATTCCAACTTTGTGAAGGCTCTAGTGGAAAAATTCGGGTATGTGCAAGATCACGATGGCCCAAAAAGTGCTAATATGATGAGTATGTGGCTAACGACTTTTTTTTACCCAAAATTGATGAAATGAAGAGATTCTTAGCTTTCTACCAATATAAATTATGCTTTACTTTGAATTTAATAAATAATTAATATTCATTTTCTATTTGAATTAGGACTAAAGTGCTAATTGATAGGTTGATTGAAAAATATCTATAGATTTCAAATGGTATCACATTTTTTGAATCTGAAACATGCGTCACATTCTATGATTCACATACTATAGGATTAAAAAAAAAAAATGAATTTCATGAAGTTTTGACCAAGTTAAGGTGGTCAGACATATGAGTTTTTATATTTTTTAAATTTTGTAATAAAAAAATCATAATTAATTATTTACTTGGAAGAAAATTAAAAAGAAATATGCATCACATCCATACATGAGTCCTCTACTTATATATAAAATCTTATAAGAAAATATTATCATTTTACTATGGTCAAGGTGGTTAGACAAACACCAAATTCTTATTTTTTCCCCAAAATTTAAGTACTACTGCATTGAAGTTTCAAAATTTTACCAAATAGATTTTTTTTTAAAGAAACCTAGTAGTTTAGAAACTACATTCAATTTTCTACAAATTCTATTCTTACATATATTTTTGAAATAATATAGATAACTTATTCAATTTTTTACATCAAGTTTCCTAACTCTGATTTTTCTTATTTTTTTGCCAAGTTTAAGGGCCTTTTTTTTCCATGATGATCCTACACATACCCATCCATAAAATCGGCTGAAAAAACATCATTGCTGCCTTGCTCCACTTTCTGATGAAATTCCTTCTTTATTTTTTCTAGATCTAATTCTAGGGAGGGCATTTTGTAACCTATCATTAGCTTCAAGTAATCAACATAGTCAAATTAATGGGATACAATCCATTTGCAATTATCTTTTAACTCGCATAGGGATTTATCCAAAACCTCCTTTCTATAATTGAAATTCATTAGCCATGTACCAGGTAGCCAATGATCCTCCTTGGGAAGTTTCAACTCCTTTTCCCCTATGTCCCAAGAGCATTTTAGTATAATCTCCAGCTTTGGGAACTCCTTGTAGGTGTCTATCATTTGCTTAGCATCATTTTGTAAGACTTGAAAGTCATTGTGGATCCTGGCTACTCAACAAATACCCATGTCACCATTGTAGATTACCTTGCCGAATCAGTTTGAGGTAGACTTAGTCCAACTCTTCATTCTTTCCTTTTCAGTGATCTCCTCCTTTGAGAGCAAGGAGGGTTCCAACAATTTAGTTGAATTCTCTTTTTATATTGAAGTCCATTGTTGGATGTAAGAAGTGAGTTCTACTACTTGTTCCTTCAATTCTTCTTTTGTGGACCAATCTTTATTCATTTGTTGTATGATAGTGGAAACTGGTCCTTGAAAGTCATCAATCTTCTATTCATGAGTCGTTAGGCCTAGATTAATAGTGAATATATGGTAGTCTTGGCCCTGGATGGTGCTCACATCCTTGTTTGTTGTTGGAGTGGCTATCTGTAGTGTTCTAGATCCAAAACATTGACTATGATATGTGATTGAATCTTAGACTTCTCCTTTAGAGTCCTTTCCTGAGCTCTAGCCAGTATTGACTTTAATCAGGCATTAGGATTGTAAACCATATGATCTCTCTTCTTCAGTTACTACTCTAGCCATGCAGGGACCTTTGTTTGTTGTTTTGGTGATTCATGATAAAATTCCTCACCTTGTTCCTTTTGAAGCTTGTCCCTTTCATGCATAGGATCCTTTTCCTCATCATCTTCTTCTTTTTCTGGGTTTTCTTCTTGTATAGCTTTTCCTTTAGAAAGCTCAAAAGCTACATCATATTTGATAGCCTTATCTTCTCTTATTGTTGTCCCTCTATCTTCTTCACATTCAACCTCGATCTTCTTTGTGAACTTGGCACTTTTCTCTTTTGTGACCTCTTCTTCTTCATTCTTTTCTTGCTCTCCCTCCCTTTCTAGAGGAATTTCTTCTTATCCCAGACCCTTATCTCAGTTAGCTTGTGAGGGTTCATCAATTACTTCCACATCAACATTGGCACCCACTTTCCCTTCCTTGGAGTGGAGCTCCTTTGGGTGTGTCTCTTCATCTGGCTCTTGGTCTGATGTTTCAACTTCATAGTGTTCATCAAGATTTTCAACATCTTCATCCTCAGAGGTTTGTTGTGCTTCTTCATCTAAGGCCACCTTGTCAATATTCACACTTAGCCTACCCTCATGATGATGGAAGTAATCATCCGTATCAAAGTCTTGGGGTTCATCAGTGGTGTCCTTCACAACTTCCTTAGTTTTCTCTGTACTGAGCCTCTCCATTTCCTCTAAGACTTGCATTATCACCTCCATCTTTGGAAGCTCGAAAAGTGGCAAGGGAAGATGAAAAGTGGAAGCAAGCTGAGCCATTAATGCTTGGACTTTTGGGTCAAGGATTACCCTAGAGAGCTCAATTGGCACATTTTGCATATAAGTTGTGAAGGCATGTGGTAGAGTGGGTGGTGCTAAAGTAGTTGTTGGAAACGAAGGTGGCATAGTGGACATAATAGGAAATGGAGATAGGAGTGAGGAGGATGATAGCAAGGAAGTAGTGGAAGAAGAGGAGTACAACACCATCATGGGAGTAGTCCGTGAGGTGGAGGTGAGGTGGAATGAGATGTCCATGACCAATGGAGATGAGATGGGAAAATATTTAGGAGTGGGAGGGGAGGATGTAGTGGTGGCACTAGTGGTAGTGAGAATGGAAGTGATGGGTGGCAATGAGTGAGGTTGCTCAGACTCTTTGACCTCTACATGTTGGTGCTCCTCCTCCTGAATAGTTGGCATCTCAAGAATAAAAGTTTTGATTCTCTTTTCCTTATTTGATGGTTGGACCTCTATTTCCTTCCTAGAGTACACCTTTTCTTGGGCTTATATTCAGGTGCATCTTTCCTCTTCCTAGCTCTAGGGACATGTGGAGACATGGGAGCCTCACCAAAGGAACCATCAACAACACCACTATCTATTTCACTTTTAATATCATCTTCTAGCTCTTTGTATGTCAATTCTACACCTTTTTCTAGTAGTTGAGATATCTATCCTTCGATCCAATGTTTGGTTCTATGTTCAATAGGGAAGGTGGGAATGTCTAGGTCAATGACCTCTTCTTCAGCCTAGTCAATGATTGAAAAGGGCATATCAACAAAGGTGTTATATTTTTCATCTAAAATATTGTCATCTTTGACAATTTGGTTGGGTACGGGAAACAAATTTATGGACTTCACAAACTAGGTGGTCATTCTCATGTAATTTTGCATCCGAACCTCCTTATCATCCTCAAAGTTTCGCGCAAAAGTCTTCAATGTGATTTTGGTGGGTGTATTGTCTCCAAACTTTTTTCTTCAACTTGCCATGAGTATCCACACTTCCTCTATCTATGTGCAAGTCGAAGTGGTATTCGGCCAATTCCTTCTCTAAGACAAGAGTACATCCCTTGTCTAAATGTAAGGGGATATGGGACACCCACTTGGTGCTTATCACTTATAAGTGTATGGGAAGTGTGTAGCTATTGAGTGAGCTCTAAAAAAATGATCTGTTCATTAGGGTAGCGTGGTAACCGGTAGGGTGTTCCTGAGAAACCTTCTACTCTAATATAGGTGAATTTCAGGAATTGGATTATTAGATATCCAAAACCCTTTTTGATAGATTTAACACTGTGCATCAGTCTTCTTTCATTATATCCTCCTAAGGTCTGGATGATATTCCCAATGAAGGCATCATTCACTCTTGAAATTCTTGTACTATAATTGGGGATAACAGTCATATACTTTAAGCTCTCCCTTCTTGGTTCCTAATTTTCTTGAATAGAACAACACTTTGTATGGGAACTTGACTGCTAGAAGATAGACCAGATACAAGGTCATGTAGAATTGTGAAGTCTTTTTCACAACCATGAGTTGATTGTGTATATTTTCACTTATCATTTTCACCCAATGGAATTGTGTTGTGCCTCAAAGGATCTCCTCAACTAAATAGAACATTCATTCTTCAAAATAGGTGGTGATAGGCAAGCCCATCACTCTACTCAGAAGTGTCACTAGATCATGATATTCTTTCAAGAAATCACTCATGTATAGCTTTTTTGCCACCTTATTGGAACTACCCCTCATATCTTTCAACTGTGTTTGGTTTATTGTACATTTGCATCCAAGGGAATCCTATTTCCATACTTGTTGAGAAAAATACTTTTCTACTTCCTCCATCTTATCAAAGACTAGGATGTCGAATGTCCTACTGATAGATTTGGCAGATAATTCTACCAATACTCTTCAATCTTTGGTAATTATTTCCCTATTATGGGAGTGATAGCACTCTCGACATCCCATAACTAGATCTGGGGAAACTAGTGCAACCAAGCCACTTTCCTTTATCTTTCAGGCATCCTCTATGGTGGGATTGACCATCACCCTTTGCTTGAATTCATCTATGTTCACATGCCCAAGTTCGGTGTTAGAGAATATGTCCCAATTAGATGCAAGCTTAGATGTGCACTCCACCCTATGAAATTGGTACTTCATCTACTCTTTCACTTCATTCCTACTAGGAATTCTTGCGAGTTTCTTTCCTTTGTTAGCTTTTCGCATGGGCT
>VDFB02161033.1:0-39667 GCA_007258455.2 Sequoia sempervirens | reverse complement strand
AAACATTCGCCTCCACCATATGGACCAAATGATCAAGTGACGAATCAATATCTACATCCATTTGATCTATCCCATGTCGTGCCAAAAATGATGAATGTAGAGGACTATGAAGGTGAGATGGCACCGGTGATGATGAACCAGAACCAATCAACATATCAATAAAACCCATAGTCTGTGCAGCAACTGTATGAACTGTAGGTGGATTCTGATGCGCACTAGTGCTCGACTGAGAGTGATGGAATCCTAGAACTGAACGACCTCTATGTCTCAAATGATCTCTAACATGCTCTATACTGATCCCATTATCTGATGCAATGTGGGCATATGTCTCCAACAGATCCTTAGCCAAACAATGTAGAGTCATACGTGACATATCTCCTATAAGTGCATCAAGCTGTGTAGGAGTAGGGATGCTAGTCATTGTAAAAGGATCCATGGTGGTCCACTGTGCTGAAAATGGTGTGGATCGAGAATGTCTACATATCAAATACTAACCTACATGATCATCAGATATCCTAGTGGTGGTAGCCGCAATGTCACCTACAGTGTCAATTGCTTCCTTTTGGGAAGCAACAACAACCTCATCTGCTATGGGAGCTAGAGCTGGGGTGAGAGCAGGAGACCTGTCACCAACCAATACCCTAAACATTGGGGGTGGTCTATCTGCTCGACGATAGGTGGGCCTATTAGTAATCCTACCACGCCCCTAACCAACATATGGTGGAATGTCCAGGTAGTTAACTTTGAGGCCCAAATGGACCTCAGCATACAACTGCTGAACAAAATACAATGGAATTTGGTCATTGTTTGGGCATAGACCATGTGCTGCTAGAAATCGTGGGTAGATCAATGAGGCCATAGCATGATCAACACATCTAGTGACCTGGTATCCACTAACCTTACGCACATTTTGGCTTTTATCATTTCTTTGGTGACACTATCTTGTATTTGTTTAAGGGGAATGTCACCATGTACTTCTTCCTGCATGCGGGAAAGAATAGCAGTCACTCTGTCTGGGGAATATGCACTAGTCCTCTCAAGTTCATCTTTTAGTTTTTCTAGACTATGCAATATTAACATGCATGGTTCATTATATATCCCTAGGTTTGCACCCTATGCTAATGAATCTCTTAATTTTTTTATCTCATTACTAGTATTTGCAAACAAAGAATCTGGCACAGGTGGAACATGATCTACATTTTCCATGTTATATATCTAAAAAATAATAATGAGACTTTGGTAAATAATATATCTAGATAAAAAGAATACAAATCTAAAATAGAACTTGTAATAATTCATCTACTCATCAATAATATTTTCATACTATTAACTTGATTTAAAAATAATTGGAAGACAACTATAATCTATAACATAGCATCCTTAAATGGTTCAAATTATAAATGAAACGATGAAAGAAAGAATAAGAATACAAAGATTAAAGTATATAATCATTTGAAAATAATTGGGGATAAAAATATTTAATCTAATAATTGTTAACATAAATGAACTTCAATTATATAGCCTTGAGAACATCAAAAAATTATAGATTGGAAAGAAAAATAAATATGTCATATTACTTGAATCAAATCTAATAAAGTTTGACTTCATTGCATACTTTTTATAAATATCTCACATGAACCAATGAAACTCAATGTTCCAAAATCATAAGAATAGCTTTAACCCAAATGTGTGAAAAAGAAAAAGAAATTCAAAATCCATCTTTTTGTAATGAGTTTGTTAAAATTTAAAAACATTCAAGAACCCTAAAATGGTTTGAAATTGATGAGCATAATAGAAATTTTTGAAGGCAAGAGGTCATCACAAACCATTCGGTTGTGGGCTTCAAAAATTTTCAATGAATGGTTTTCCAATAAGATGTATTAACCAAAATATTCTAAATTTTTATACAATTACTAAAGATGTACAAAATGAGACCTTTACTAAATAAATTTCAAAATGAATCATTAAATGTATATTAACATCATCCGCACTCTAATTAAAAACATTAAAAACAACACGGAACACAAAGAGATAAAATTAAAAAGTTCCAACTAATGATGTTATAATAATCCTCCCCAAGTTGATCCTCTCATCCCAATCATCATACTTAATGTTTTGGTACTTGAATGTGTTGGTACTTGAATCATGTTTTGGTACTTAATGTTATGTTTTTTAAGAGGAAGCATTTTCTTAGATTTCTATTACCATAACGATTATTCTTGTTTTTGTAACTTGGTATTTCTATTTGTAGATTTTCAACTTTTTATTATGTAAATCATTCTTTGATACCCAAGTAGTTTAAAGGTTTTCTTGAATCTTATTTAGTTTTTAGATTTAAGTGCTTTCTCATTGTCTAATTTCTTAATCAAATCTAAACATTGTTCGATCCTTATTTCCTTCTAATACCAAAATCATCCTCTTTTCCTAGTAAGAAGTCATAGTTCAATCCCACCATGGTTGTGAATCAAGCTAAAATTGGTATGATTGGGAATATGCATGATACTAAATTTATCATAATGGAGAAGAATCATTTGACCATGAGGCCCTTGTTGAGAAAATGGTAATCAAGATATAGCTTTGATGCACACAACCTTTCTTTGGATCTTGCAAATTTGGCTAGTAATATTAATCCTAGTACAATGATTGATCTCCTTCATATACTATGTTGATTAATAAGCCATGTGGAAAGAAAGTACTTAAAGTTAAATAGGTAAAAGGATAAGCTCAACAATCCCTTTGAGTGATGTGCCATTTTCCCTCCATCCCAAGCTTCTTCTTCATGTATTCCTCCTTATTGTTTTACTCCTATCTATCTTATGTAATTTATTTCTCCTTCCACCAAATCTCACCAAATTTATCCTCCTCTTTTCCTATCCTAATTTCATGCTTACTTATTATGATGATGCACATAGTCTTTGTTCCTACATTAGTTCTCATTAGTTTTGTTTACACTCCCATGTTCCCTCACTGCGGATACTCCCATGCAAATGCCTTTTGGCTCACTCCACACTCATTTTATTATGTCACTTACAATTTATACAATTCACCTTCCATTTCTCATCTTGCCACTTTCATTCATGTCCTTAATCCTAGTGTGTGCCTCTCATCTACCCTCTTTGACATTAATGTTTAAAGGTTTGTTGAGATGAAAAGTAATGTTGATTCCTTACCTAATGGAAAACAAAAGACATACATATAAAAAATCAAACACAATTCAATTCTATTGAAAATTTTACATCCATCTTTTTGTTGGATTTTGATCCTAGATTTGAGGATGCATTAATGTTAAAGGAGATCCCATGACACATTCAAGGTCTTTAGTAGCTACATTTTTTGACGGTGGCGATGACAAGTTATTACAAGTTCTTCCCATGAAATTTAATAGTATTATCTTCCATTTGGGTCTATTTTTTAATATTGAAATTGGTCAATGCAAATATTGGGAATGTTGGATTGAAGTTTATTATTTTAGATTTTTTGACTGTAAACAAGGATCTACAAAGTATATAAATTCTTAACATTTGCATGTGCAAGTGAGATGAATGTTAAGAACTAAAGTTGTTAGAGGCTACCGCACTTAATTATGGATCTTCTAATGCTTCATCTACATCATCCTACCCTTGTAAATTTGAAAAGAAAAATTATTTCCAAAAGGATAGCAAAAAGCCAATGGAAAGCCCATTATTGTACAAACTATACATTGCAATGTTTCTAATATAATTATGACTCTAAAGCCTCCAACTTTTTCCTTTGTAAAATGTGCTTCAAAATTTACTTAGTGCTTGCATGATTACACTTCCTCCTATTAGGCCATTAGATAAATCTAAAGTTATTCCCAAAAGATATAATGAGAAATAATTTTGTTATTAAATTGTAGAGTTAATAGTAATTATACTCAACATTTTATGGGATTAAGGAATAATTGATTAAGGATTTGATTGATAAAAAAAAATAGGTTGAGGGGGTTAATATTGGGGTCAATCCTTCAATTGTTCCTCCTACTGAAAATTTAAATATTTTACACTAAATAAATCTAATAAAATGGTTTTATATGAGGGTCATGAGATTGAGGAACATATACATGTTGATGAGCTTGAAATCATTGATTCACCTATGTATGTGAGGAATGATTTGTTGGTATTAATAAAAATTATAAGGGTACTTATTCTTCTTCTTATGTACTAGAGTGATTGATTTTTATAGAAATTTCTATGGACTAACCAATATTCAAACTTAGGACCTCCCATTTGGTGTTAGGATGCTCTATTATTGAGCTAATGGCTCACATTGTGATGAGTCCTTTTATGGCTTAGGTGTGTATCATTTCTCCAACACACTCCCTTGAGCCACAACATAGGTGTCAAATGTGTTAGAATTGCCAAGATCTGATTGCAAACTAGAAATTACCTTCCACAGAGGAGAAAAACAGAAAAAACAGAGATTGCATAAAAACATGTAATTTGATATATTCGAAAAGACCAATTAATTACAAGAGATTATTTGCTTTATAAAAGCAAAGATATCTAAACCTAATCTTATCTTGAGCAACAAGATAGCTCGATAAGATAAAGATGAAAGCCTAAAATCTAGGAATTAAATAAATCCTAAGTAAACTTATGCTAAGTGTAATTAATAATTAATTACACCAACACCCCCCCATAAGTGCAACTTAGGGAGAAGTAGATTATTATGCAAATAGGGGGGTGTTGGTGTAATTAATTATTAATTACACTTAGCATAAGTTTACTTAGGATTTATTTAATTCCTAGATTTTAGGCTTTCATCTTTATCTTATCGAGCTATCTTGTTGCTCAAGATAAGATTAGGTTTAGATATCTTTGCTTTTATAAAGCAAATAATCTCTTGTAATTAATTGGTCTTTTCAAATATATCAAATTGCATGTTTTTATGCAATCTCTACTTTTTCTATTTTTCTCCTATGTGGAAGGTAATTTCTGGTTTGCAATCAGATCATGGCAGTTCTAACATGGTATCAGAGCCTCGATTCACAACCCCTTCTCAGCATTTTCTGAGGAACACAGTTCAGAGCTCGTTCAGAGTCCCTCGAGGGTTTCAATCCTTGAGCATATTTCTGGAGCATCTTGGATCAAATTGGGGTTTTCCGTTGGATTCAAAGCGCAGGAAAAAGTCAGAAATGGCTTTTATTTCATTGATTTTCATCACCGTTTGCCAGATCTGCGAGGGTTGTAAGATTGGTGATTTTTCTGATAGATCTGGGGGTTGCCTATTTTTTGGAGCACTTTGGGCCCAAACGGACCTCACCGTTGGATTCACAGTGCCCAAAAACCCCCATTTTCATATAAAATTTGTCCGATTTGGACAAAGTCATCCGGAGAAGCAAAATTTTTTTACCCGGAGGCCGTACAGCCCCCAAGCATAGTTCCCGAGGCTCGGATTTCAAAAAAAATAAAAAAAAATATTTAAAAAAATTAGAAATAGGGGTGGATTTTTGCGCGGCCCATTCAGAACAGACCGCGCCACCCCCACGCCTCTGCACCGCCGCCCACACTGGTCGCGCCACCCTATCCTCCGCCGGTCCGCCACTCATTTGGATCTCAACCCCCGCAGGCCCCTGCGCTCAGCCCCTAGCCGCATGGCGAACCAAGGGCTCCACCCCCGCACTAGCCCACTGCCCGCTAGCCCCTGGTCACCCACAGGACCAGGGGCCCAAAATTTTTTCATTTTGTAGGGGGGGCGATTTTTTGTGGCGACGGCCAGACGACCGTCAATTTTAACCTCATTAACGGGTGACGTCAGCATGACGTCAGCGGCCGTACGGCCCTCTTTGCCCCTCCTAAACCTAGTTTTTTCTAAAAGAGCAATTTTTTTTGTTTTGGCCATAACTTGGGCATACGGTATCGAAATTGGGTAAACAAGATATCGCCAGAAAGATGGTTCCAAGCACTTTCCAGTGGTGCTATTTATTTTATAGTATTTTTTTGTTTTCCTACATTTATTGCTGTTTGAAGTCAGATGTTGCTTTTGGACTTTTGAGCTCATAAATTTTTGCCACGATCTTCGTGTTTCGCCTCGTTTGAAGTGTTGGAAAGGTATTGAGGAGCTCTATCTTGCTGTCCATTCACTTTTTTCTGTATCTATCCCAAGTTTTTTGTTATTCTAGATTTGTCCCGATGGGTGTTTTGGAGATTACTTGAATGTTTTGGCAGTTGGAAAGGTGAAAATTGAACATTTGTACTTCATTTTAGTACCACTTCATCATATTTTCTGTTTATGCACATTTAGGATTCTCTCCTTTTACAATCATTAGGTTATTGTAATAAATGAACTGATATAAAGTTCCATTAAGGGGGGTTCTTGCATTCATCTTGATTTTTTGGCAACTCGCATGGGTTATTTGGTCTCCTTGTTCTTTTGGCCACATTATTGCTAAAACTTGACACATGTTAGATTCATTGGTTCACACTTCAGTTGGGAGATTACGTTTCTTGATCCTCATTGGTTCAGATTCTTCTCAGTTTGAGGGCCATGTTTTTGTGGTTATTGTTCCAGAGTCTATTTTTGGTACTCCTTCCCATGGAAGAGTTTCAGTCACAGTTTGGCATCAGCATCGAGATACATGGTTTCCAGATTATGTCATCATCTCATCTCCTATTGCTTACAGATTCCAGAGTTGATCCAGTATGTGAGTTTCTAGAGTTCCTTGGCATCGGGTCTGCTATCACATTATTTTGATTCTGGTTTTGGTTTCAGTTGTAGACAGAGATATCTTTCCTTGCTTGCCATATTTGGGGTTCCAGTGTTGCTTCATCAGAGTTCTTCCAGTGATTCTTCGCAGCAGTTCATCTCACTGAGGGGGGTTTCTCTCTCTTTACATTTGTACATGAGTACCTGATCAGGCCTTGTTGCTGGGACTCATATTTGCATAATAATTTGCTTCTCCCTAAGTTACACTTATGGGGGTGTTGGTGTAATTAATTATTAATTACACTTAGCATAAGTTTACTTAGGATTTATTTAATTCCTAGATTTTAGGCTTTCATCTTTATCTTATCGAGCTATCTTGTTGCTCAAGATAAGATTAGGTTTAGATATCTTTGCTTTTATAAAGAAAATAATCTCTTGTAATTAATTGGTCTTTTCGAATATATCAAATTGCATGTTTTTATGCAATCTCTGCTTTTTATGATTTTCTCCTCTGTGGAAGGTAATTTCTGGTTTGCAATCAGATCTTGGCAATTCTAACAAAATGCACCTAGCTTGGCTCTAATACCATGTTGAAATTTCCATGAACTAGTTAGGATGCAAATCTCCACCACTAAGCTACCCACCCACTTTATGACAAGTCAATTTACGGTTTAGGTATGTTAATTTTTTCGACACCTTTTTCACATTGTGAGATATTACCAAATAATTATAATGGTCCTTTGGTTTTGTGTGGATCATGAACCATGTAAGGGTGTGTTTATTGATCTTACTCACCAATAAAATGTATGCATTGAATAATTTTTGTTTTATCATCATTTTATAAACAAGCATATGCATATTTGAGGGTTTATTTAAAATTGACTAATGATATGTTGATTGAAACTATAGGATACATTATTTTACCTTAATTTTTTGGTCTAAAAGATGAGGGAAGTTCTTATTCTATGTCATATTATTTGTTCTTTAGATGTATCTCATATTTTACTTGGGTATCCATGGATAAAACAATATCAAGCAACATCATCTATGTCATGCCATCAAGGTATCAAATATGTTTGAACACTAGTAAAGAGGTTACAATTGCAAGAGATCCGTATATGCCTTTATTTTAGATTAAGTCATTTAACCTTAAATAATTTTAAGAACATACCTAAGGATCCTCTATATAAGTGCAAGGATTCTTTGCCTAAGTTGTAAAAATTTCAAAAGGAATAACAATGGTGGGAAAATCAAGACAAGATGCAACAATTTAGAATTCCTAAAGGGTTTACAATTATTAGAGCCAAAGTAGGTTATATGTAGGTTTTATATTATAAAATGATTCAAGAATCTATAAGGCCAAAAGAACCATAAGCATTGCAAACTTTAGTTTAAAAGCATAAGGGATTGGATATTTTCATTCCTAAACATGGTTTTCATAAAAAAAATTACTCATGTAGCAAGCACACTATAGAATTGACAAAGAGGGTTAGGGTTTTTAGCTTCATTTGTTATATGGAGATATTTTATTGTAATGTACATAATCAATGATATGATTCTTGATTTTTTATAAGATTTAATATTATGACACCTTAACAAACCAAGCTATGACTTTCATGGTTCACTCCTACATGTATGAAATTTACATTTTCATCTACAAGTTTGACCCTAAATTTGTAGTTTTAAAATTATTTTGTGACCTTGACCCCTACACTTCTAGTCTTTAGGAATTTATTTATCTCCATTTTTTAGACTATGTTGAGAGCCATTATAATGTTTCTTTGCACTAACTTTGGGAGGAAACTCATTTTCCTTTACTCAAACCCTTGGATTCATTTATAAAAATTGAACAAGTTAAAATACATGCCAAATATAAATGCAAGTTCAATGTGTGTAGTTTTGAATTATAGACCTCTCACCCTAACATATAGTTGATAGTTTTGATAGGGAAGCAAAATACTATATTGAAAATGCTTGAAAAACTTTCAAACAAATGCAATTTGAATTCATTTTAACCTGTCAATAGTGCTCGATATCCAAATTGGAATGATGAATTTTGAACAGACGAACTCAAATTTGCTTTGGCTGGAAAGAAACACCTTCATTTGGTTGCCGTCACGCTCTCGGGTCGCCGCACGCACCAGGGACAGTAGGGACAGTGACTGGTAAAATAAATAGTAAAAGTGACAGGGCAAAATGAACTAATTTTTTCTTTTTGTCATATTAGGGGGTTCGGTTGAACCCATGTTCAATCGAACCTATTTAAATATTGATTTTTTTTTAGGGTTTCTTTGGTTCGGTCGAAGCATGGGTTCGGCCGAACACAATGGTTCGACCGAACCATTTCTATGGTTCGGTCGAACCATTGTGTTCGGCTGAACCCATGAAATATGGTGAACAAGAAAAATGCAAAATTTCCTTCCTCTAATAAAGTGTAAACCACTATTCTAAAGCCACCCTTAATTAAGAGAGCCCAAATAAGTGTGTAAATGTAATAAGATACATTTAAAAACACTAAATTAAGGAAATATTAAGTTCGATTTAAATAAGGACGGCCCAAAAAAGTGAGAAAATGTAAAGGGATACATTTTCTGTCACTACAGTAAGAAATTATATTTACCATACTAGACATAGAACATAGATATGCAATATCACTTTGTCAAGGAGATGGTTGAACCCATGAGTCTAGATGGAGCATCGATACTCAAGAAAAAAAGCTTTTTTTGAGTAAGCCTATAATTACTATCAAGTTTATATAGCATAAGGATGAATTAGGCTTGTCTCATTATCATGCATGCAATTAGCTTCTTGGGTTGCATATCATAGTCTCTTCTATGGTAAATATCAAGAAAAGGAATGTTGAGCACAATTGGAGTTTGCGGGGTATAGCATAGAGTTATGGTTATGTTAAAGAGGAAGGTTTGAGGTACCACATGCAGCTACAAGTGGTTTGATATTTGTAACATGTTATCTCAAGTTTAGGATTGGTAGTGGTGGTTATATAATAATATATATACATTGATAATATTTAGTAAGCAACTATTGATTTGTAGTATGCAACAACATATAGTCATTTACAATGAATATCCATACATAGGCATCATGTTTGGTGACATTTACAATATATTGATGTCATGGTATGAAGATAGCATAATTTTGTGAATCTTGTTACTCTACAAGTTGGTTGGGCATATAGATAGTTGGTATTCCATGATTACATTTATAGTTATCTACTTATGCGATTGAACTAAGGCTAGGTAGTTGGTTAGTTAGTTTGTTGGTTGTTTGTTTGTGATCATGAGTGCTAAATACTCTGTATGATTGTAGAAGAAGGATATATTGTAATCTTGTAAATTGAGACTTTGTCAAGAGACTTGAAGTATTGAAGCAATGGATTTTGAATAATATAATGATAACTATCTTTTGGTGGTGGATGGGCTTTCTCTTGTAAGAGTTTTCTATATAAAACTAGTGCCTTATGTATTCTAGTAGTTTTGTATTATATTCCACACACTTCCTTTAATGTTGGTAATTAGATACTACATCTATATAATTAATTTTTACTACATTATTTAATTATTTGTGTATCCAAGTATATTGGTTGATTGTGTTCCTTAATCCCAATAGAATGTCTTCAAATGCTACATATCAACATGTTGAACAAGGATATATGAAATTCACCTATAACAACTAATTTAAAGAGGTGAAATTTTTAAAATTTGAACCAGAATATTTAATTAAAATTTAAAGTCATTTCTACGTGTCTTGAGATTGAACTAGATCAATCTTGAATACTCCAAAAATAAACCTTGAAGCTAAAATGATAGTATTTATATAAGAAGTAAATATGTTAAAATATGCAAAAATAAAAATACAATAATAGTAAATAAATGACAAAATATAAAACAAACAATATATTATAAAAATCGATGAAAAAATAATGAATACATTATTGGTTCTATCAATATATCAATTTAAAACATTACAATACAAAACTAAATGAAAAATGACATGGGTATGCTAATTCCATGATTAGAATAATGAATAGGGATAACATCAAGTCAGTGTTGCGTGAATAGGAGAGTGACCAAGATGGATCGAGCAGCAAGTGGATGCCGTCAAGCCTTTCTAATCCACCTATAAATTCTGTGACTCATGATGTTACTATGGGTGTCTAATCAGTGGGAAGGGAAAACGTCAATTCTACAACTAAATTAAACATTTATGCAGCCGAGTTTTCTTGAATTCTGCCTCGTGGCACATTCTCACCCATACCATCTTTTGGAGCACTCCGGCTGATTCTTCTATGTCTTTACTGTGATAACTCACTCAGTTTTTGAGTTATACAAAGTCTCAAGCAATCAACAATCCAGTAAAAAATTGAAGGGAAATCAGAAACCAATCCCTGTTTATAAACAGCCCATAGCAAGTGCACTTTGGAAGATGAGCACATAAATCTTAAACAAAAGCAAAATCCAATAATGCTTCAATTAGTTCTCATTTAAAGCAAAGAGAAAACATAGTGGATTGGCATCCTTGTAAACAATGGCTGCAAAATACAGTGGGAAATTGAAGAGGAGATTGAGAAAGCATTGTGATGATCCCATTACGAATGATATCAATGACAGTCAAACAGATACAAATGAAGCAGACACTGCATTTTGGGGAAGAGGGGTGGAAAGAAAAAGAAGTAGATTTATAGGAGTAAGACAGAGGCCATCAGGGCGATGGGTTGCAGAAATCAAGGACACCATACAAAAGATCAGGCTGTGGCTCGGCACCTTCGACACGGCGGAGGATGCAGCCCGGGCCTATGACGAGGCAGCCCGCCTTCTGAGAGGCAACAATACAAGAACTAATTTTTCTCCCACTTCCTTTCCTCATCGAGAAAGGACCTCGGCCCTCTCATCCAGGACTGCCCGGTTACTACGGCTCCGGCTCAACCAGGCCAATGGAAGAAATAATGTTGATGGCATCCGCTGCGCTAACGCTGGTATGACTTCAAAATCAAATTGTTCAGAGGTAAGTAGGCTTGCTCATCAGTTGGATATGATCAAATCTGATCTTGAGTCTCCTGTTACGCCAAGCTCTGATGTTGAAGAGGAATCTGTTAGCAGACGGGGAGGTAAGTTTTTAGATCCCAGCCTAAGCCTCAATTCTAATAATAATGACTCTAGCAACTGCAATTTCAATGACCAAAAACTTGAAATTGTCCGGCCAAATTCTTGTTCCATCACAAATGGAGGCAGAGAGAATTTTCTGGCAATGTTGATGGAAGCAGAGGATGGTACTGATTATATTGACAGCTGTTCTCCCTTTGGTCGATCCCTTACACCGGTTGAGTGCATAAATAGGCGTAACTCTGTAAAAAGAGAAGTCACAGAGTTTGATGGTGCTCCAAATTTAATGGGTTCAGATGAATTTGTTAATAGCTATTCTCCATTTGCAGCCCTTGCAGAAAATATGGAGGTGGAGAAACCATATGGCAGCATGGGCTCGGTAGAGGCTTTGGGAGAACAAAATATTTGTGTGTTTAGAGAGGCTGTGAAGAGTAGGATGTATGAAAGGAAGTTCTCTTCTTCTCTGTATGCTATGAATGGGATCTCTGACTACATTAGTTTTACCGCTGAGCCCCCAGTGAATTTGTCACAAGCTTCCAAGTTTGAAACTGGTGGTGGGATGTGTCCCACTTCATCTGAAATGGTGTGTCTTCAGCAGAGTCAGTCATTACTATCATCATCATCTTCTTCTTCTGCCAATGATTCGGCACAGGATGCAGATATCCTGGAGATGTTGTGGAATTCGTGGGACTTGGCTCCCATTTGTTCTGTTAATTGATTAGCAGAAAATAATTGTTTGGACTGATATTCAAAAAACATCTGTTTGCAATGTATAATAACACAGATTGGGAAAAAAATATCAGCGAGACAGTTCAATCCAGGAAACTCCTTAATGGAGACCTACTAGGCTTTCTATAATGTTCCTTAACCCCAGATGTGTTAAGAGTAATCTAGCACAGGTGCATGGTACAACTTGTTACCATTGGTTAAGAACATTTCCTGACTGCACTTCATCATACCAAATATCCAAACTTCCACTGTAAATATTTTTCTATTTGATTAACTTAATTATTATATTTTTTAAAAATTAAGGGGTTCTATAGGTCCATGCCCTTGAAAATAGAAGCTCAATACAACAGTTCAATACAAAGGGTTTACAAATAGCTAGTAATCAATTAAAAGAGGTGCCAATAATCACCCCCTTCTATTATGCTATCAATTTTTACATTTTTAATGAGATCACATCATTAGTTTTATGTGTTTTTTTTTTTTCTTATTTTAAATTACAATTTATTTATATATTCTATGTGTCGAAGGAGGCATAACTTCTTCCCTTTTATTATTGTTTCTAATTTTTGAAATACATTCCTCTTCAAAAGAATCCATCTCTTTAATGTCTTATATATCTTTTCTAAAGTAGCATATGATAATTCTAAAATTTTCAAAATTGTTTTCTATTTATTTCTTTCATGTTCTTATTTTTTTTTAGAATCCTTAGGAAACTTGACATTTTTCCTCCCTACTCCAACTTCTTTCTTTTGATGTAACACCTTTTCCTTAACCGCATGTGTTGATTCCATCTCCTTAACCTTACCATTCTCTAAGACTTAATTTTTCTTATCTAGATTCTCTTTCCTTCTAGTATTGACCGATTGATGCTAAGGAAATGCATCCTTCCACCAAGGGGGGTCACTCATAAGGCTCTTTATTTCTTGTACATTCTTTTGGCCTACAATCTACTTGAAAATAATTCCATTAACAATAATGATTTCTCATAACCTAACAAGTGATTCAAGAATTCATTACCTATTTATAACTTGGTTTCTTCAAGTAGACCATTACTCAAATTCATTTCCACAAGAAGCTTGGGCCACATTGTTAGTGCATGCCTATGCGTATCAAGAAACATAGTTATTAACTTTTCCAAAGAATGTAATATCTTTTTCAAAGAATAGTGTATCCCAAAATGTAGAGAGAGATTCACAAGTTTTACCCATATAAGTGCTACTCAAGTTTTTGTGAATTGATTGAAGCAGGGAAACCATAATATTAGGAGTGAAGATTCCTCGTCCAACTGTAACTAGGGACCCTTTTCTAATATTATGTTCATATCATTTGAGAAATCATAAAAAAGCACAAAAAACTCTATGCACAACTAGGAAGAGGCTCCAAGTCTATTGAATCCATTTATTCAAGTTAAGAAGAGACAACCATTAAGAATTGAACTTCCTAATTGACCCCTTCTTTGAGTAATGCTCCATCTCAATATCATCATCTTATCCTAGTTCAAGAACATCTTTTTGAGCAATTCAAAAGCTGTTAAACCCTACTGTTTGCTCAACACCCTTGTGCATCAACTACTCCTTGAATTCTTATCCCAAGTATGCTAGGTAATGAACATGAAAGACTCTTCATAGATTTTTTGTTAGATTTTTCTTTGGTATATAGTACTTTCTTGCTTTATCACCCACCATCTTGTAACCTAATTGAACTGTAAATTTTTGGGGATAGGCACTTTCTTACACTTCTAGGGTTTTGCACCTAAAAGGAGAGAGGAATCCCTAAAATCTAGGTGGTTCATTCAAGACTAATGCAAATATGATTGAAATATGTCTAAATAGAATGCCCTAAATGCAAAGAATTGATAAAAGGGATGAATTATTATAGTTAAACTTAAGAAATGCAAGATGTTTGAAAATACAGTGTAGTATGTAAACATAAACTAAATAACTTAGAAATGCAAATGAAACAAAACAGAAAACTGTAAAACTAAATGTGTGCACCTAGAAATGTGTTGCAAACTGGAATGAGGACTGAAAATGCTGCTGATTCTAAAATTTTAGCCTACTGGGACATGCCATTCTGGGCCACCTAGTCATAGATCTAGAAAACTGCACCGGAGCCTATTTTAGCCAAATGGGTATCCAAATCTATAGAAAACTCTGAAAAACATGTGCAGTGGGACTAAGTTGCCATTGCCAGTGACTTAGTCCACTTTGACTTTTCTAAAAATCCGAAAGTGGAAATGGAAGCTCTCGATATGCACTTTCTACTCCTCTAGGTATTCGGATCTAAAACTCTAATTTTTGACACTGTAAGTGACTTTTTGTGTAGATTGTGATCTAGTCAACAAGGAGATGACTTCAACAAGTTTGCAACTTATTCTTCAATGATTTCCAAGTCTTCCAAATACCTAAATTTGCAAACACACAATGAAAGAAAGAGAAATGTTGAATGTTAGGGAATGGGGGTTTGCCTTGGTCAAACCATTTTTAGGTAATTAAACCAAATGAAGAAATAAGATGAAGCATGGACATGAAATGAAGGGATTAGAAACTTTCCATGATGATAGATCTTAAATTTTTGCAACAATGGATGAAGATCTACCCTTGAATGTTTGAAAAATGATCTTGAATGCTCTCTAAATGACCTAACCCTAGCTTGCTTGACTTGAGATGGAGAATGAATGATGGATGATGATGATTGAGTCTTGAATTAGGGTTTAAAAGCTTGTTTATATAGGCAATCCTCCTAAAATTCCCATTAATTTGACCCCCAAGGCTGACATGAAGGAAAATTAAACTTAAAATCCAATTTTTCCCACTCGAACCTTGAAAATAGCCCAAATGGGACTAAGTCGCCAAGTTGGGTGACTTAGTCCCACCTGGATGGGACTAATTCACCCAGATGGGTGACTTAGTCCCACAAGGGCTCTTTTGCCAGCTAGGTTGTCGGGGAGTGAAGAATTTTAGTTTTTATGTTGTTCTAGTCTGGTCTTTGAACAAATTAAGCCTCAGGATGCACAATATGGGGCAATAGGGGCCTATTAATGATGGTGTAAAGGGTAATTAGGGCTAAGGACACAAAGTTCAATGTGAAAGTGTAATTAAATACACTTTACAACATTAAAATGAGGTCCACTTAGCCTAGAAGGGCACAACATCCAATGTGAATGTGTAAAACACATTACAACACTAGATTAGAATTAGGTTTAATTTACAAGCCTTCTAGATTAATGTGAGAATGCCATTAAATACATTTTACAATATTGAATTAGGGGAAAATAGGTCTATTAGTCTAGAAAAGTCTGAAAGTCTTTTACAACACTTTACAACACCTTTAGAAGACATCGTTAGATGCATTTTATTCAGTTTGCAGGGGCCCAAGACCTAATGTAGATGTGTAAGAAACCTCACAACACTAAATCGAGGACTTATTAAGTCCAATTTGTCATTAATTATTCCCATATCAAGTGTGAAAATGTCAAAGGATCCATTTTTTTGTGCTACATTTAGCCCCCACTTTAGTGAGAGGATGAACTTGCTTCAAACTCACACTAAAGTAGACATTCAAGAGAATTCCATTTGTACGAATGTGGATGACAAAGAATGACAGAGATCAAGGCATCAGTCAAGCCCCTAGGATCCAAGATCCTAAGTCAAACCAACATAAGCACAAAAGGACACACACAAGGTGAATGATTTTCAACAAAACAAGAAATGCGATCATGCAATGGCAAGAACTATAAGGAAGAGAAGTATAAATAAAAAGGTGGATCAAGCTTCGACCATTTTTTCAACATGATGTGGATTATATCTAAGCTATTTTTCCAAAAATGCATACTCACTCTGAGGCGACAAAACTCTTGGTTGTTCGCTAGGTGAGAAGTCCAAAAAGGTGAGAAACATACACTCATGGCTTGTATGCAATCACACACACGTAGGTGGCTATGGGGAAAGTCATGCCTCAGAATGGGCTTCCCACTCAACCATACCAAAGTTATACCTCCTGATAACTTTGATAAGGCGTCACACAAAAATGGTCTTCGAGCTCTATGAGGTAAGAAAAACTTCGTATGCTTGACACTCATAGACATTGTAAATGCAAAATAGTGTAAGATTTGTTCAAAGGGATTTTTCTTAGTTCGTGCAAGGTCTCATCTTAGGGAACATCATGCTTAATGTATCCAAGAGAGGAAAAGTGCAAATGGTCTCATCTTGTTTCCAAAAGAGGACAAGTGCAAGGTCTCATCCTGGGAAACATTGTACCTAATGTTTCCAAGAGATGAAATCACAAGAAAAAGAAAATCACACAATGAAATGTGAGTGTCGATGTATGCCCCCACTTTAAAGTGGTTGCTAACACCATTGCTGTGAGCAATTGATTTAAAGTAGAAGAAGATACGAGATCTTAGTTGGAAATCCCTATGCAAAGTCATATGTTTCCGATGAGCTACGTCATGAAAATGGTAGTATGTTATGTGCAAACCAACTTAAGGCATGTCGTACGCATCCCAAGCTTTCTCTTATACGATTATGAAAGGTGATCAACTAGCCGAAAAGAGGCAATGACAAGTGACATACAAGGACAAGGCTATCTAACCCCTTGCCCCCACTTAGTGTAGGGAAAGGGTGAACCAAAATGATTGATGAAATGCATGGTAGAGTGAAAATCAATATCAATTAGAGGAATGAGGTGCCCCCACATAAGGAAGAGCACCAAACTCCTTAAGATGTTGGATTTTACTAATCAAAGCCTTACATTCATTAGTGGGATGACTACAAACATTGTGATAGGTGCAAAATGAAGTCTTGTAATAGCATTTCTTTTGAGTTCTTGGAGGGAGAGATATCAAGTGATCTTGGAGGAGTCTCGACAAGATACCTTCTTGATCAATAGTAGAAGGTGTTTCTGTAGTTTGTGACAAAGATACCTCTTTCTTAGTACAATATGTCATACCTATGCAAGAATCTTTAGATGTCGAGATTTTTTTCTCTCCATTACAAGAGGGTGTAAAATCTAACGAACTTAAAGCATTGGCGTTGTGTGAGATGACATTGATGTTAAGCGAAGATGGCTTTGTTTGTTGCATTGCTTGCAAAGGAGAACAATAAATACCAGTAATGTCGATCAGTTCAGGATGTACTACTATTAAAGTTGTCATAGAAGGGTGTTTTGTGATAGTGTTGATGTTGAGTGAAGGCTTGTTTATTTCTATCAAAGGACAATAACCAAGACCATGAGTTATTTCTTGTGTGTTAGGTTCGAAGGGGACACAAATACCTTATTCTCTAGCACCACATCCTTTGCCACTATAGCCAAGCTGTTTAATAAACTCATAACCTTTTCCATAAAGCTTTTTCATTGCTTTTGGA
The DNA here is from genome assembly GCA_007258455.2 of Sequoia sempervirens. Classification (NCBI taxonomy): domain Eukaryota; kingdom Viridiplantae; phylum Streptophyta; class Pinopsida; order Cupressales; family Cupressaceae; genus Sequoia; species Sequoia sempervirens. The sequence continues at coordinate 21,786 of VDFB02161033.1, read as the reverse complement.
TTGGGTGGTTGTTCGTGGTTAAGTTCGTCAAAGTTTGTTGTGTAATTGTCATCTTTGTCTAAAGTGGTGGAGGTAGATGCTTTCAAAGGTTCTTCTGAATTTTGTGTTGACATGACTTCTTTTTTGTTTCCCTTGTCAGAGGCCTTGTTTATGATCTTGTATTCACCCATGAATGTTGGTGTGAAATATAAGGAAGCTCAATCATCATCTAATAGCTTTGTGACTTGTTCAATATGTTTGTCGTTTTCATTTTGTTGCATAGGTTCCACTTGTGTGGTTGGTGTTAATGTATTCAAGGGATTCACTTTGTTTTTCTCAAGTTGTAAGACACTATAAGGCTCATGATCATCGTCAAGTGTGTACACTTTGTTGTTGTAGATGTATTTCATTTTACAATGAAGAGTATAAGGAACCCCATTCATTGCATCAATCCATGGTCTACCTAAGAGAAGATTGCATGAAAGTTCATGAGGTATAACATGGATCGGTGTTTCCAATGTGGCCTTCCCAATTGTAAGAGGTAAAGTGATCACCCCAAGCAGTTTTTTTTCGACATTGTCTAATCCCTTAAGAGATAAAGAATCAGGTTGAATGTTTGATTTATCAATTCCAAGCCTATACAGAAGGCTCACACTACACACATTAAGGGTAGAGCTAGTATCAACAAGAGTCATTTTTTCCCTTTTTGTTTGTATTGAGCGATGATCATGAAAGCATCATTTTGTTTTTGCACTTCCAAAGAGGGGAGTTCACTTTGGTGGAAAAAAATGTCAACATTCAATCCTTGAATTAGGGCTGCTATGTCATTTAGTTGTGCATTAGAAGGGATAGGAACTTGTTGTAAGGCTGTTTGGAGCATAGCGTGATAGTTAGGTGAATTGTGAATTAAATCCCATAGGGATATCTTTGCAGGAGTATTATTAAGTTGTTCAACAAGATCACACTCATTAATGTGTGAATTTAATTGAAGATCTCAAGGAAAATTGGGATTAGGCAAAGGTAATGGTGTTGGGGTTGGTTGTGGTGGTCGCGGATTGCTTCTAGTGTGATATGTATGAGCAATGGTATTATGATTTAGTTGTTGCAAAACATTGTTCTTAGGTGGGTAAAGGACAAGTTCGGGTTTGTTTTGAGTTGGAGGTTTTTTTGAAGGTGTATGAAGGATGAGTTGAGGTTGAATAATATTAACGTCCCTTAGTGAAGGAGAGTCTAATGTTGCCTCCTCATCCTCCTCTAAGGACACTATATTATTATTGTTATTGTTATTCTTTTCTTTCACCATGGTATCCTGCCTAGGAGGAGAGTTGTTAGGAGAAATACTAGGAAACTATTCTTGACATGCCAGGCTTGGTTCTTCCAAAATAACTTCATCGCAAGTAAGGGAGTTGCTAATGGTTGGATTGTTTTGTTTAGCAAGAGTGGGGATGTTAGGAGAAGGATCTCTTTGATTGTCCTATTTTTCGAAGGTCTCATTCGCTTGTTCCATATTATTTACCCTAGTAGGAGAGCTTGCAATATGTTCACCACTAGCTTCATCACAAGTAGGGGAGGCATCAAGAGAAAGACCACTATGATTTTCAAATAGATTGTCCCAAAGGGTAGGAGCATTAGGGAAGGGAGGATCAAGATTCTCATGACTCTTAATAGGTATATATTCTAACACCAACCTATCCTCATAGCATCGAGGAGGGATATTAGGAGAAGGACAATGTTGATTGTCATGGTTATGGAGACTAGGTAAGGTGATGTGTAGAAATGTTTTTATGATCTCATGTTCTTGTTGTCTAATATCCTCCAAAGGGGAATGAGGAGAGGGACAATCAAGACCCTCAATGCTTGTATCTTCTTGCACCAAGATACCTAAATGTCACTAATAGGAGATGTATCAGGAGAAGAACAAGTATGATTGTTATAATTGTCTACACTACCATTCTCACCAATGGGCAATGTAACATAAGGATTATGTCAATGGTTTGAACATGTTTCTTAATGACCTCATTGTTGTAATCAAAATTGAACTCATAAGAGGGGATGTTGTATTTATGCAATCCATTTTTAACCAAATTAAAGCCACATCTATTGAAAGTAAACATGCTATCATTGAAAAGTAAAGAAAGTACAATGCAATGATTGCAAGTGAAATGTTGAAATGCAATTTTAAAATGTGAAACAAGGTGATTTTTTGATTACATTATGCAACAAGATGCAATGTTGTAAATGGAAATTTGAAATTAAACAATGCATGAAATGAGCTAATTTAAGTAGATCTAATGAAATGCATGTAACAAAAACTCAACCAACTGATACATATAGGTAATGGTAGCAAAAAGAAGCTTAAAAATAGGGTTTTTAGCACTGTGAAAGGCAGTTTTAGGGGTGAAAAGGGACTAAGTCACCCAACGTGGTGAATTAGTCCCACTAGGGATTTTTTTCCAGAATTTTCATATTTTTTGATTGATTTTGATGTTTTTTGTGTTGTATGATGCAGACCTAAGATGCAAATGCAAAATTTCAGAAATTTTTAATGATTTGAGAGGAAAAAATGCAACCTATATGCACTTTCACTAATGCAAACATTTGAAACCCTAGAATGCAACTTAACTAATGCAAAATGCAATGAAAGCTAATTCAGGATAATGATGGACTTCGAATCAGACAAGAAGGTATTCAAAAAGAAGGTTCACCAAAATGAACCGTAAATTTTTTGGGGATAGGCACTCTCTTACACTTCTAGGGTTTTGCACCTAAAAGGAGAGAGGAATCCCAAAAATCTAGGTGATTCATTCAAGACTAATGAAAATATGATTGAAATAAATCTAAATAGAATGCCCTAAATGCAAATAATTGATAAAAGGGATGAATTATTAAAGCTAACTTAAGAAATGCAAGTTGTTTGAAAACACAACGTAGTATGCAAACATAAACTAAGTATCCTAGAAATGCAAATGAAACAAAACAGAAAACTATTAAACTAAATGTGTACACCTAGAAATGTGTTGCAGACTGGAATGAGGACTGGAAATGCTGCTGATTCTAAAATTTTAGCCTACTATGAAACTTATGCCATTCTGGGTGACCTAGTCCCAGATCTAGAAAACTGCACCGGAGCCTGTTTCAGCCAAATGGGTATCCAAATCTACAGAAAACTCTGAAAAACATGTGCAGTTCCACTTTGAATTTTTTGAAAATCCAAAAGTGGAAAGGGAAGCTCTCGATCTGTAATTTTCGCTCCTCCAGGTATGCAGATCTGAAACTCTAATTTTTGGCACTGTGACTTTTTGTGTAGATTTTGATCTAGTCAACAAGGAGATGGCTTCAAGAAGTTTGCAACTTATTCTTCAATGATTTGCAAGGCTTCCAAATACCTAAATCTACAAACACACAATGAAAGAAAGAGAAATGTTGAACGTTAGGGAATGGGGTTTTGCCTTGGTCAAACCCCTTTTAGGTAATTAAACCAAATGAAGAAATAAGATGAAGCACATACATGAAATGAAGGGATTAGAAACTTTCCATGATGATAGATCTTAAATTTCTGCAACAATGGATGAAGATCTGCCCTTGAATGTCTGAAAAATGATCTTGAATGCTCTCTAAATGACCTAACCCTAGCTTGCTTGACTTGAGATGGAGAATGAATGATGGATGAATGATGATTGAGTCTTGAATTAGGATTTAAAATATTTTTTATATAGAAAATCCTCCAAAAATTCCTGTTAATTTGATCCCCAAGGCCGACATGAAGAAAAAATAAACTTAAAATCCAATTTTTCCCACTCGAACCTCAAAAATAGCCCAAATGGGACTAAGTCACCAAGCTGGGTGAATTAGTCCCACCTGGATGGGACTCATTTTCCCCGATGGGCAACTTAGTCCCACAGGGGTTCTTTTGCCAGCTGGATTGTCGGGGAGTGAAGAATTTTAGTTTTTATGTTATTCTAGTCAGTTCTTTGAACAAATTAAGCCTCAGGATGCACAATATGGGGAAATACGGGCCTATTAATGATGATGTAAAGGGTAATTAGGGCTAGGGACACAAAGTTCAATGTGAAAGTGTAATTAAATAAACTTTACAACATTAAAATGAGGTCCACTTAGCCTAGAAGGGCACAACATCCAATGTGAATGTGTAAAACACATTACAACACTAGATTAGAATTAGGTTTAATTTACAAGCCTTCTAGATTAATGTGAGAATTCCATTAAATACATTTTACAATATTGAATTAGGGGAAAATAGGTCCATTAGTCTAGAAAAGTGTGAAAGTATTTATAACACTTTACAACACCTTTACAAGACATCGTTAGATGCATTTTATTCAATTTGTAGGGGATGAAGACCTAATGTAGATGTGTAAAAAACCTCACAACACTAAATCAAGGCCTTATTAAGTCCAATTTGTCGTTAATTATTCCCATATCAAGTGTGAAATTTTCAAGGGATACATTTTTTTACGCTACACTAATTAATATAATAGGATCTACATTACCCCCAACAATAAACCTTGCCCAAGATACTCAATTTTCCTCCTTGACTCCATTTAAAACCTTCCCATAATTTTTTCTTGCATACCTTTTTCTTCAACATCATCACAAACTTGCTCTAGGTCTTCTTCCACTGTAACTTAAGACAATGCCTACTCTTTCCTTTGCAAAGGAGTCCTAGTATTTTTTTTTCCATTCTCCATCTCCCCATTTACTATTTATTATTATTATTATTATTTTGAATCATGTTTATTAAATTTTAGCTTGCTAAATTGCAAGGCTTGAAGCCCATTCCTCTAGATTAGATGCTCTACTTAAAAATTAAAGGTTTAATAGTCAAATAGTTACACACAAAAGTGGTAAATAGTTGTCTTTTTCTTTTTGGTTAAATATTTCCTTATTTATTGGAAAAAAATATCATTGATATTGAATTGTTTGATGTCTAGGAGTTCATAACTTGGATTTTCACCTTAAATGTAACTTTCAAATGATTTGAACATGGGTCTATACAATGATAACCCAATAGTTTAAGCAATTGATCTAAATCCCTCTTATAAACAATTTTCAAAATTAATTCAAATGATTTTGAGTGAAATAAATTAAAATTTATATATGTTATATTGTATAGGAGGAAATTTACATACCCTAACACCTTTTCCCTTTTATTTGACACTGCATTGTGTTGCCAACTTTAGTATATGTTAGTTGCATTTTAAGGTTCTTTTGGTGCACACATTGATTTAAGATTCATTTAAAAACACTTATATGCCTTAAATTTCTATTCTCAAAACACGTTTCATACATTAATTAGAATATTCCATATTCCAAACTAGAGTGCACTAGTCACAATCTAGTTCATCTTTTCCAAAGGTAAAAAATTTATATATTTCACAACTGAAAATTTTCAATACAACAATTACATGTTAGCATGCATACAAAGAGTACTTTGAATTTTATTTTCTAGGCAACAAAATTAAATGAATCATCCATAACTCATTTTACACATCATAAAGAATTATATAACAACAAGGATATCTATGATAATTTGCAATTTCAACATGAACTCTTTTTCATACATTAACATCAACATCCAACTCCATATTATCTTTCATTTTATTGTTGACATAGTTTAAGGACTAGAATAAAATGAAAGAAAGTCTTGACACTCAACCCTTGCATATTTTTTTTTTCTTATTTTACATATATGTAGGAAAATAGGTGCTATAGGTACCACATGTCAAAGTTTACTCAACACAAGTGTTAGTCATCTCCACTACATGTGCAATTGACTAAGGCTAACCACTTGAATTAAATTATATGTATGGGTATATCACTCCATAGTTATTGAACCCAAAGTTTTAATGAGTTCTTCACCCTTTGAATAACTTGGATAGTGTTAGAAAAATATATAATAATACAAAAATATAATTACAATAAATTATGTTCAAGAGATACTTGAATGATAAAACTAGTAGATTTTTTCTACTTTATTCATTAATCAAAACTTTTTACATTGATGGGGTGTATATAGGTATTTATTCCAAACACTAATTTACAAGATAGAATTATTGCACTTTTACACACATCTTTGCATAATTAATGTTACACCTATAAGATACCATCTTATCTTATCGAGTAGTTCTAAATTACTTAAACCACTCTAAATGCATGTCTTATAGATATTTCATCCCTACTAATGAACATTATTTTCTAATCTTGTCACATATATATTCCAATCTATTCACAACACATTAACAAATATCATTTTAATATAATTTATATCTTTGGTGCCAATATTATTTGGTTGCAAATTAGGTTTTATCTACTTAAAGAAAAGGGATAAGATAATATAAAACATAAAAAACCTAAAAACCTAGCCAAAATCATCTAATTTTATCTATGACACTAGATAGTTCTACCATAATTAAAATTTATAAGGGCAACAACTCTACACATTGCATGGGATTGATTTTAAAAAAAATATTTTTAATATGATCAATCATTGTTGGATGAAGGTATTGCATCCATCCTTGATTCTATTATAATGAAATACAAAACTCTAATAAATCAATTACAATTAGCCTAACCTAAAGTCAAAAGTTATTCTTACAAATCTATAAGAAATTTATAATATTGACTAGTGATGTGCAACAATGTCACTTGGACCTATGTGTCAATAAATTTAAGGTCATTATAAAAACATATTTAACTAGAAGTTCAATCTTAAGAGTATGTAAATATTTATGTGGAGAAGTTATTTGTAATGTCCAAATTTGGGAACAAAGTAAACATGCAAACACCTTGTGTGTAATGGTCAATTCTTGATCAAATGAAACACATTGCAAACTATGGAACCTTGACCAATTTATTTTATCATCATGTGGTGTACATGCATCAACCAAAACCTTCTTTTATTTGAATATCTTATTTTTTTCACCATTGAATGCACAAGAAAACTAAGAGTGGGGGGGGGGGGTTGAATCAATTGTACATTAAAACATCAAAAAGCTTCATTAAATTCAAATATGCATTAGTCCTTAAACCTTTATCAATGATTAAACCCTTATCATGCATTAACAAAATATAAACATGAGAAACAGTAATGCAAACACATGCATGCACATGAGAACACTAGATTTACGTGGAAAAAATAAGAATGGAAAAACCATAGTGAGGATTAGCTCAAAATATAAAGTAATTGCAACATTGAATACAATAGGCTCACTACCCAAAAGAAAAGAAGAGATCACTACCAATGGATCTCTGCCAGATCACAAAAAAGAAGAAATAAAATTGTTACAATGAGAAATCCATCTTAGGGCAACAAAAAAATTCCACCATTGCACCAACTGAACATTCACACTCTCTCTGAAGAATGTAGACACCTTCTACTCATTGCTTCCAATAGTCTTAGTCGTTAAAGCTCACACTATACCTCACACTTTCACACTTCACATTAAAATGTGAATACCATACACCTCATACAAACATCCTCCATTAACTCAACACACATATAAATCCATCACAACCGTAAAAATAATTTATAAGGTTGGCTATGCACCTCAACCATGAAAATTCAAATTAGCTCAGCCCTAAGCATTACCATAACGGAGATGCATGAAAGCGAACCATATCAATCCTTAATTTAGACCTAAACCCACTCATACATGCCACACCATGCTTCCATAAACATCGAAGCATTTTCACAATTAGTGTAAACATCCAAGGTCAATTGAACTTATGTTAACACCACTAGAAATTCAAGTACATGCTTACTTTTATCCAAAGATGACTTGTGAACCACACCAAAGACTCAAATATAATTTGGGATATTCCATCAACATCCTGAAATCCAACAAATTTCTTCGCAACAACTTTCACCTAAAAAACACATTCATCATGTACACCTAGTTAACCTTCCACAAACTGTAACACACGAATCCAACCTTGCGGAGTACAAAAACTTCAAACAACTTAGATTGGAGATAGATATGAACATTGTAAGCACACTCTCAGATCCACAAGACTAGAAACTACATTGTAGAGAAATGTAGAGAAAAACCATTTCTCGTAAACAACATTGCTTTTATAGTTCACACATTGATGAACACAACTTTCTATGTACAACAATCCAGGGCAAGAAAATTTGGATATAACACCTATTAACACCTGTCATCAACATATATGAATTGTATAAGCAGATATTAAATACAAAATAAATGCAGAGCAAAAAACTGAACACTACCCTGCCACACTGAACGCTCTTTGCCACACTGTTTCTTCTTTTATTCATTTTTTCTCAAAAGAACTTGGAAACCAAGCACCATAAACATCATCTCATCATCTGCAACACTTTATCATCACCACCAAACCAACTGCACTATAGTAAATCAACCACACACATGCTTATAAAGGCAACACTAGAGGTTGACACCAATGAGACTACTAATGACAACATAATGAAACAAATTAAATAAACTCTAAGGTTGACATCAATGGAACAACATAGACCTATTGAAATCAATGAAAACACAAACTACATAGACTTCCAACAATCCACCCTTTGTCATTGATGACAACACATGATATGAAAAACCACCAACAACAAAAGAAACAACTCTGATCACCAACACATACAATGCAACAGTACACATTGCTCCCCCTTACACAAGTATCTATCTATTCTAACAATTTCTCTTTATCCCTCTTACTTATAAGGTTTTTCAGTTAAATATCTCCCCCTTTGACATCAATAGCAAAGGGAAACATTCCCTTTGACATCAATCACACATTTATCTTATCTACAACTTCCTTTTCTTCTACAACACTTCATTTTCTTCACACCTTCTTTGCACACCCCCCCTTAGGAGTACACAACATACTTCACCAACCAACAACTACTGCACATATCCTTTGACATAGATGACAAAGGAAGAACTTGTATACCACACAATGACAACACTTAATCCTCTTGGCTATAACAACCAACAATGGTACTACTTACTCACCCTAAGAGGTAGCCAACAATATTAGTCTAGAACAAGGAATGAATCTTGTAATTCATTGGACTGATGCATATCCTTATGCATCTAGTTGAAGAAAGGAGGGGAAATAACCCCTAACTTCTCTCAGAGATACTCAAAAGTATCCTTAGGAAGAGCCTTTGTGAAGATATCTACAATTTGATCCTTTGTATGAACATACTCTAGCTTCACCTCATTCTCTGCAACCTTCTCTCTCAAAAAGTGACATCGGATTGAAAAATGCTTTTCTCTTGAAAGCATTACCAGATTATTTGAAAAGTTCATAACACTTGTATTGTCAAAAAATATAGAAATAGGTGCATCATATCCCACTCTGGTATCCTTCAAAGTTTGCTTCATCCACAACACTTGTGTGCAACAAGATGATGCGGCAATTTATTCTTCTTCTATAGTAGATAATGACACTGAATCCTGCTTCTTGCTTAGCCAAGATACCAACCTGCTTCCAAGAAAGAATGTACCACCGCTTGTACTTTTTCTATCATCCACACAACCTACCCAATATTCATTAGTATAAGAACTCAGAGAGAAATAAATATCCTTTGGATACTACAAGCCATGTTCCAAAGTGCCCTTCAAGTATCTGAATATTCTCTTCACTGCTGCCACATGTGATTCTTTGGGATCTTCTTGGAATCTAGCCACAAGACAAACTACATGAATGATATCTGATCTAGTAGCAGTTAGATACAACAGTCCTCTAATCATTGATCTGTACTTGCTATGATTAGCCTTAGGATATTCATCATTCTTTCTCAACTTGCAACTAGTAACCATAGGAGTACATACTGGCTTAGAGTCTTCCATTCCAAACTTCTTCAACATTTCCTTGACATATTTTGGAAATGAATATACCTTTTTTTATCTGATTGATTTGTAGTCCAAGGAAGAAATTCATCTCCCCAAACATAGACATTTCAAACTCATTCTACATCTCTTTTGCAAATCTCATACACATACTTTCATTTCCTGCAATGATTATATCATCAAAATACACAACCACAATCAAGATTTGATCTTTCTCAACTTTAAAGTAAATATTGCTATCTATGGTACCTTTATTGAATCCTTGCTACAACAAGTACATATCCAAATTTTCATACCAAGCTCTAGGAGCTTGCTTGAGTCCATATAATTCCTTCTACAATTTACAAACCATATTAGGATTATCTAATAATTGAAATCCTTTTGGTTGTCCAATATAAACTTATTCTTTCAACTCATCATTAAGGAATGTATACTTCATATCCATTTGATATAATTTGAAATCCTTATGTGCTACAAAAGCCAAAAACAACCTAATATCTTCCATTCTTGCCACAGGAGAAATTGTTTCCTCAAAATCTATTCCTTCCACTTGTGAGTAGCCTTTACACACACACATTACCTTATTTCTAATAAATTCTTAATTCTCATTCAACTTATTCTAGAACACCTACTTAGTTCGAATCACATTCTTGTTTCTTGGTGTTGGGATAAGTTCCCAAGTTCAATTCTTTTCAATCTGCATTAGTTCTTCTTCCATAGCCTTGATCCAATACTCATCTTTGCATGCTTCACCCACTATTTTAGGTTCAAATTTGAAAAGTAAACATAAGTTTAGTGTTGAACAAGAAAAATGAGAGGGGGGTGAATCAGTTGTAGAAATTTTTAACCTTTAAAAATTTCACCAGAAGTTAGATAAATAAACATTCATAAAACCTTTACTTTGTTAATGTGTTTAATCACTGAATGTAGAAACGAAAACTAAAAGTAAGAAAACCATGCACACAATAACACCAGATTTACATGGGAAACCCAATGAAGGAAAAACCACAGTGAGGATTAGCTCACAATATAAATAATTCCAAAACCAAATACAAAGGCTCACTGCTAGAAAGGCTTACTGCCAAAATGTCTCATTGCTAAGATATGACACACTGTTCAATAAGGGCTCATTTCCACATAATTACAAAGATGATAGAAGATGATTGTCACAAAGAGAAAAATATCTCAGTGCAACAAAGATTGCACCATAATTTTCTCATACTCTTGTAGTCTCACATGAAAGATGTTGGATGCCTTTAGCTCACTACCCTTAGAACCCTAACAAGAAATTCACACTATACTGCTCAAATTCACCATACATCATTTGTATTAAGAAATTCAAATTAGGTTGGTGCCAAAACATTCTATAGTGGAATTAGAATGAGGGTGACCTAAACATATACTTAATGAACACCTAAATGAGTCCCAACATGCCTCAACATGCTTCCATGAACTTCATAAGTAGTGTTTAACACAAGGTCAACCAACACCAATGCAAAACACATAAAACAATTAAGAACAAACATCCTTAACTCGATCTAATATTTTCAGACAACAAATTTCACTTGAAAACTACTTCATCAACTTACTCTCAGAATTGCAAGTCAAGAAACCAAAATACAGAGAAATATGGAGCAACTACATTTATCCTAGACCATAGCTAGACACACCAAAATGCATAGTTCACACACTGGTGAAGATATCTGACACTGTACAATGATGCAGAAGCCCAAATTCTAGATATAGCAACTACCAACAACCATGAACAATACCTCAGATCTGAACAAGCGTATCAACAATACAGAGCACATCTTGAAGCATACATTGAATACCTATAGACCTTCTTTATTACAATTTTCTCAATATCCTTGACATATACAATCAATAACCAACTTCAATGACATAGTTGACATCAATGACAAAAATAACTAGTTGAAATCAATGAAAACACCTTCATAATTGTAAAATTCTCCCCCTTTGTCATTGATGGCAACACATGATGTGAAAAATCATTAAAGACAATACAACAACTTTGAACATAGTTTCTTATGATTTTATTTTACTCTCAACACAACACAAATAAACTTTTTCACATGATTCTTTCCCCCCCTTTCACACCAATGGAAAAGGAAAAAAGATATTTTACATTGTTCTCCCCCTTTGTCACCAAGAATATTACCAGTACTAAATAATCCCCCTTAGGAGTACGCCCAATAAACTCCACAATGACAATGCAAGAAACTACCTGCTCCCCCTGAGAGGTAGCCACTAAACATCAGTCCAGAAAGAAGATAGATCCATAGATCCACCTCACTGATGCATCTCCATATGCATCTAGTTCAAGAAAGGAGGGGCAATAACCCCTAACTTCTCCTAGAGATACTCAAAAGTGTCTTTAGGAAGAGCCTTGGTAAATATGTCAGCAATATGATCCTTTGTAGGTACATAATCAAGCTTTACTTTATTCTCCATAACCTTCTCTCTCAAAAAGTGATATGTTATTGATATATGCTTTGTCCTTGAGTGCATCACTAGATTATTTGAAATGTTAATTGCACTTGTATTGTCATAGAAAATAGAGATGGGATCACCATACATTACTCTAGTATCCTTCAATGTCAGTGTCATCCACAAAACTTGTGTGCAACAGGATGCTGCAACAATATACTCAACTTCTACAGTGGATAAGGAAACTGAATCTTGCTTTTTACTTAAGGATGACACTAATCTACAACCAAGAAAGAATGAACTGCCACTTGTACTTTTTCTGTCATCAAAACAACCTTCCCAATCTACATCTATATAAGAACTTAATGTAAAATCAATACTCCTAGGATACCATAAGCCATAATCCATAGTTCCATTTAGATATCTGAATATTCTCTTAACAACCGTAACATGTGTTTCTTTAGGATCCTCTTGAAATCTAGCCAGAAGAAAAAATGCATGCATGATGTATGATCTAGTAGTAGTTAAATACAATAGACCTCTAATCATAGATCTGTATTTGCTCTGATAAGCCTTAGGTGAATCATCATCTTTACTCAATTTGCATCCAGTCACCATAGGAGTGCATATCGGTTTGGAACCATCCATCCCAAACTTTTTCAACATTTATTTACATACTTTTACTATGAAATAAAAATCCCTTTTTCTATTTGATTGATTTGCAGCCCAAGAAAGAAATTTATCTCACCAAACATAGACATCTCAAACTCTTTTTGCATTTCTTCAACAAACATTTTTCACATTGTTTCATTTCCTCCAAAGATAACATCATCAACATATACAACTACTATCAAGATTTTTTCATTTTCAACTTTGAAATAAAGATTTCTATATGTAGTACCTTTACTGAAACCTTGTTGAATCAAATATCTATCCAACCTTGCATACCAATCTCTAGGAGCTCGCTTCAATCCATATAAAGCATTCTTTAATCTGCGTACCATGTCTAGTTGTTCTAACAATTGAAATCCTTTCCGTTGTTCCATGTAGACTTCTTCTAACTCACCATTCATAAATGTTGACTTCACATCCATTTGGTAAACTTAAAAATCCTTATGAGCAGCAAATGCAAATATGTATTATGATAGCTTCCATTCTAGCCACCAAAGAAAAAGTCTCCTGAAAATCTATACCTTCTACTTGTGAGTAACCCTTACACACAAGCCTTGCTTTATTTCTGACCACTTTTCCATTCTCATTTAGCTTGTTTCTGAATACCCATTTTGATCTAATTATGTTTTTATCTGTCAGTCTAAGAACCAATTATGAGGTTTTATTTTTCTCAATCTGCATAAGTTCTTCCATTTCACTCATTCAATGCTCATCTTTACATGATTCACTTACTTTCTTAGGTTCAACCACAAAAAGTAAACACAAATTTATTTCAGTAGCAACAACGGCTTTGCTTCTTGAAAAAACTCCTTTTCTCTTTTCTTCGATGATTTATTCTTTGGAATGATTCTTTTGCACATATTCAGGGTTTTTAGGAACTCTTTCTAGAGCTTCTTCTTCATTCTAGTTTTCTTGTTCTTCAACAACTTCTTCTACTTCTTTGCAATCAGGTTCATCTTATACATATCCATCAAATTCAATTGAATTCTTCAATGCTTCATAAACCTTAACATTTGTGCTTTCTAGAACCTTTCTCATCCTTTTATTGAAACATATGTAAGCTTTTCTTCTAGTAGAGTATCCAAGGAAGATAACCTTATCACATCTTGCATAATTTAACTTTCCTATGTTTTCTTCATGTATTTTGATATAACATCTTCTTCCAAATACTTTGAAGTACTTTACAATAGGAATCTTTCCTTACCACAACTCATAGGGAGTCTTAGTGCTATTAGCTTTTGCTTGAACTCGATTGGACACATAAACAACAGTGTGAATTGCTTCTCTCTAGTAAACTTCTTGTAGACCTGACTCAGAGATCATTGGTCTAGCAACTTCTTGAGTTGTTTTGTTCTTTCTTTCAACAACTCCATTCTACTGAGGAGTTCTAGGAGTAGACAATTACCTTTTTATTCCATGAACTTCACAAAACATGTTAAACTCATTGGAGGTGAGTTCTCCACCTTTGTCAAACCTTAAGAATTTAATTTTCATGTTCATTTAATTTTCAACCATAGCTTTGAATGCTTTGAATTTTTCTAATGCATCAGATTTCTCTCTAAGAAAGGCAACCCATGTCATTCTAGAGTAATCATCAATCAAAAGCATAAAATACCTATCACCTTGTAGACTTCTCACCCTTGTAGGACCACAAAGATCTGTATGAATCAAATCTAGTAGTTTGATAGTAGATTTTTCCTTTGGCCTAAAGATATTTCTAGCTTTCTTTCCAAACTAACAATCCTTGCAAATAGCATTTTAATAGGTTTTGTGATTTTTGGTAAATCTCTCATAGCTTGCACTGCACTGATTCTCACCATATTGTCAAAGTTCATATGACACATCCTCCGGTGCCATAACCAACTTTCATTAATTTGAGACATAAAGTAATGTCCATCTGCACCCTTAAGTTGATAAATATTTCCGTTAGAATTATTTCCAATATTAATCATGGTTTCGAATCCTTTCCTTATTTCACATTTATCCTCCTTGAAAACAATATTATATTCTTTACTACACATCTATCCAACACTCAAAAGATTATGCCTTAAACCCTTAAATAATAGACATTATCAGTATTATGCTTGCCATCAAAACTGACTAAACCTATCCCACAAATGTTAGCACTAGTATCATCTCCAAACTTAACTTAGCCTCCATCAAATTTTTCAATTTTAACAAACTTACTTTTGTCACCAGTCATGTGATGTGAATAGCCACTATCAACAACCCAATAGTTCTTTTCTTGTTTAGCATGAAGAGCAGAGACCACAATACTTTCAACTTTCTCTGGATCCCTTTCCTTCACATATCTTTGAGTATTAGCAGAAGTAGATTCATCTTTTATAGCTAAGAACAAACATTCATTATCATCAAAATCTCCTTAATTAGACTCATCATCAAAAATACCAACATCTTCATTTACATAATATGCTCTCTTGATCATCTTTCCTTTGTTTTCTTTGCCTTCTCTATGTTTATTCCTCTTAGCTCTTTTAGGACATCTTGAAGCATAATGACCTATTCCCCCATAACTATAACATTTGAAAGGTAACTTACCTTGATACTTACTAAAGCCCTTTTTCATTCTTCTTACAAAGTTAGCTTCCACTTCATTAAAGTTTTCTTCATCTGGATCTTCAAATTTTGTAGCCCTGAAAGAAACTTCTATCTTTGATCCATTTATCAAGCTAGGATTTCTCATTTCAAATGAGCTTAGAGTACCCAAAAACTGATCTTTAGTATAGGTTTTATAATCTACAATTCCTCAATATCATATACCTTTTCACAATATGTGTTAGGAAGAGTTCTAAGAATCTTCTTTACTATCCTAGATTCATCCACTTTTGCACCAAGTCCTTGCATTCCACTTGCCAGCTTATCCACTCTTTGTATGTAGGATTTAATGTTCTCATCTTCAGTCAACCACACCTGGTCTTGAATTGTGCCTCGAAATTCTGCAACTTTTCCTCTTTAGCCTTTTCATCTCCTTCATGGATCTTTTCCAATGTATCCCAAACCTATTTAGTAGTCTTCAAATTCATAACTTTAACTAATTCATAATGTGAAAGAGTATTCTTCAGAATAAATTTTTCTTTATTGTTTGCTTCATGTGCCTTGATCTCATCAACAATACTTGGACCATTAGCAAGAGCAGTGTAGGGAGTCTTATAAGCTTTCTAAACATCATATCCATAGTATTCCAGATATTCTTCCATCTTTGTCTCCCGAAAAGTGTAGTCGGTGCCATACAACTTAGGGAACTCAATGTATATCTTGTTCACCATCTTGGACCTTCATTAAGTGGTTAAGCTCTTCCAAGGAATGAAGCTCTGATACCAATCGTTGAAAAAGACAACTGAGAGGGGGGCTGAATCAATTGTAGCAATTTTTAACCTTTAAAAATTTCACCAGAATTTAGATCAATAAGCATTCATAAAACCTTTACTCTGTTAATGTGTTTAATCATTGAATGTAGAAACAAAAATAGAAAGTAATAAAACCATGCGCACAATAACACCATATTTACATGGAAAACCCAATGAGGGAAAAACCATGGTGAGGATTAGCTCACAATATTAAGAATTCCAAAACTGAATACAAAGGATCACTACCAGAAAGGCTTACTACCAAAAAGGCTCACTGCTAAGACAAGACACATTGTCCAACAAGGGCTCACTTTCAGAGGGATCACTGCCATAGAATTGCAAATAAGATAGAAGAGGATTGTCACATATATAAAAATATCTGAATGTAATGGAGATTCCACCATAATTTTCTCACACTCTTGTAGTCTCACATGAAAGATGTCTGATGCCTTCAGCTCACTGCCTTCAGAACCCTAATAGGAAATTCACACTATACTAATCAAATTGACATCTAACATACATATCTCACATCTATCTTTCATATATCTTATATTTCATCATCTCAACTTGTACTTATACTATCTTCAACCTTGAAACCCATCAAAGGTCAGCCATACACCATTTGTATTTACAAATTCAAATTAGGTTGATGCCAAAAACATCTACTATGGAATTAGAATGAGAGTGACCCAAACATATACTTAATGAGGACCTAAATGAGTCCCAAAATGCCTCAACATGCTTCCTTGAACTCCGTAAGTAGTGTTTAACACAAGGTCAACCAACACCAGTGCAAAAAAATAACACAATTAAGTACACACATCCTTAACTCGATCCAATATTTTCAAACAACAAATTTCACTTGAACATGATCTCATCAACTTACTCTCAGAACTGCAAGTCAAGAAACCAAAATATAGAGGAATCCAGAGAAACTACATTTCTCCCAAACCACAACCAGACACACTAAAATGCACAATTCACAGACTAGTGAAGATATCTCACATTGTACAACAATCCAAAAGCCAAAATTCTAGATATAACAACTACTAACAACCATGAACAATATCTTAGATTTGAAAAAGCATAGAAACAATACATAGCACATCCTAGAACATACACTAAATACCTGTAGACCTTCTTTATTACAATTTTCTCAATATCCTCAACATATACAATCAATAACCAACTTCCATGACATAGTTGACATCAATGACAACAACTAGTTGACATCAATGAAAACACCTTCATACTTGCAATATTTACTTGTTTTGTTGTCATGGTATCCTTTCTCCTTGTCAATACACCTTTGCATTGTGACCAATGATCTGATCTTTAGAATTATTCTTCTACACATACTTAGGGCTTTTAGGATCCTTTTTGGAGCTTATTCCTCTTTGACCTAAAATTCTTTTTCGTTGCCTTCATATTTTTCTTCTTCTCTACAAGAGGACTCATTTAATTCAAATCCATCTATCATCACTGAGCTTTTCTATAGATCTTCATCTACCTTGAAACTTGCACTTTCAACAATTCTTTTCAGCCTCTTGTTGTAGCACTGTAAACTTTTCTTTTTGTAGAATATCTAAGGAAGATTCCTTCATTAGATCTTGCATCAAACTTTCCTAAGTTTTCTTCATCTCTCCAGATATAGCATTTTCTTCCAAACACTCTGAATATTTGATAGTAGGAGTCTTTCCATACCATAACTCATAGGGAGTCTTTCAACTGTTTGTCTAGCTTGTGCTTTTTTAAGTGTGGAGACTATAGTATGAATTTATTCTCTCCAGTAGACTTCTGGTAGGTTTTCTTCTTTCATCATTATTCTTGTTGCTTCTTGAATAGTCCTATTCTTCCTTTCAACCACTCCATTATGCTAAATAGTCCTATGGGCTGACAAATGCCTCTTTATTCCTTGAACTTCACAAAAATTGTTAAACTCATTGGAGGTGAAATCTACACCTCTATCAGATATTAAAAATTTGATTTTGATATCCATTTCATTCTCGACCATAGCTTTGAATTCCTTAAAATTATCTAGAGCTTTTGATTTTTCTTTGAGAAAAGTAACCCAAGTCATTCTAGAATAATCATCAATTAATAGCATGAAATACCTATCACCTTGAAAACTTATTGTTTTGGTAGGTCCACAAAGGTCTGTATGCACCAACTCCTAAGGACCAATAGCATGTTTTTTTTTTACTTTGAAACTCTATGTAGATTGCTTCCCAATCTAACATTCCTTACAGATAACATTGATAGGCTTTGTAATCTTTGGAAGATCTCTCATAGCTTGAATTGAACTGATCCTTACTAGACTATCAAAATTAATGTGACATATTCTTCTATTCCATAGCCAACTTTCATTAATTTGAGTCATAGAGCACATACCATTAGCACCTTTGAGTTGATAAAAATTTCCATTTGTCTTTCTTCTTTCAGCAACCAGAGTTCCAAAGCCTTTTCTGATCTCACAACCATCATCCTAAAACATAAGGCTATATCCTTTGCTACACATTTTTCATACAATCAAAAGGTTATGTTGGAGACCCTTAACATAAAGAACATCATCTGTATTATGCTTTCCATAAAAAATGATTGAATCTTTTCCACACATCTTAGTAAATTTATCATCACCAAACTTAACAATACCTCCTTCAAACTTTTCAAGTTTAAAAAACTTACTCTTATCACCAGTCATGTGATTTGAGCATCCACTATCAGTGATTTGGCTATTCTTGTCTTCTCTAGCATGAAAATCAGTCACCATAGCTCCTTCAATATTATGACCTGTTTCTACAAAACTGTCCTTCATACATTTCTTAGAGTTAGTAGAATTAGTTCCATCATTTAGAGCCATGAACAAGCATTCATTATCCTCATCATTAGGGTAATTAGATTCATCGTTAGATATATTGGCATCTTCTTTAACATAATAACTTCTCTTAACTAATTTACCTTTGTTCTCCTTATATTTATATTTTTATGCTTTGATATGACATCTCGAAGCATAATGACCAATCTTTCCACAATTAAAAAATTTGAAAGGTAACTTACCTCTATATTTTCTAGTGCCCTTTTTCAATCTCATCATGAAGTTTGCTTCTACGTCATCAACATCATCCAGATTTGATTCCTTATTCTTTTCATCTTTTCCAACTTGAAAAGAAGTATCATTCTTTGAATCACTTGGACCAAACTCTCTCAATTCAAAAGTAGTCAAAACACCAAACAACTAATATCTAGAGTACATATTTAAATTCTAAACTTCTCCAATAGCAAAAAATTTATGACTATATGATTTAGGTAGAGTTCTTAATACCTTCTTTACCTCCTCATCTTCTTCAAGTTTCCTACCAATTCCTCCAATGGAATTGACAACTTTGTCCACTTTATGCATATAGCTTGTAATATATTCATCCTCTGACATCTGTGGGGTTTCAAACTTGATCTTTAGGTTTTGCATCTTAGATTGATTGACTTTTTCCTCTCCTTCATAAATACTTTCCAACTTCTTCTAGATCTCACTAGAAGATTTAAGATTCATAACTTTCACAAGTTCATTATTAGAAAGACCACTCAAAAAAGAATACCTTGCTTTCCCATTGTTCTCATAGGCCTTGATCTCATCATCAGTGCTTAGACCATTTGCAGGAACAGTTGTAGATACCTTTTCTGCACTTTCTCAAAAACAAACAACGATTAGCATCATTAGTAAACTTAAGCAAACCAAAAAAAACATTCCTATGAAATATTGGATCATGCTACCTATGCAAACAAATAAGTAAGATATCAAATAAACTAAGTGAAAGTATAAGAAAGCAAGAATCAAACTCTATCCCATAGTGGGAGTGGTGCTCCTTTGATGTGGAAAGGATTCCCTTTCCCACCCCCTTGATAAGCTTCAAGATGAAAATGAACAAAAGATGGAAGATGATGAAGATGAAGTGCAAGATGAAAATGCTTGAGATTGTGGATCAAGTTGTTTTTTCATTTCAAGTAGAAGTGGCCTCTATTTATAGGTTGAAGGGTTGGAGAATGGAGAGATGGGAGGAATGTAGAACTAAAGAAGAGCCAATGATATTGTGACACTTGTCACATGGCTAGTGGAGGAAGGTGGATCACATTTTGGAGAATGCGCATGGTTAATGCATGTACTTGAGGATTTGAGAGGTGTAAGATTAATGTACTTGTAAGAGGCATTAAATGAATATGGTTGAGATGTTTTTGGAGGGAAATGGTTTGGGCAAGAAAGTCAAATAAGTGGAGTAAATGAAGGAATATTCCTTGGGAATATGCCTTGTGAGGGAAAATATGATATTAATTAATTAAAGAAATTGATTTTCATGTGGAAGTGGGTGGGTTAAGGTTTGATCCAGGTTGAGTCAAAGCTAAAGGATGGATAATGATGATTAGGGGTTAATTAATATAGATTAATTAACTTGAAGGGATTTAGGGAATTTGACATTTGATTTATTAAATCAGATGAGAGGAATTTTAGGAATTTAATTAAATAAATTGATTTATTTAATCAAATATGATGGGCATTAGAAGAATTTGATGATAATTGATCATATTTAGATGCATGGTGCTGATTAGGATTATTTGCATGTCTACATTTTTCCCCTCTTTGAAGCAGCATACCGGTTGTGTTGGTTCAAAGAATGATGTTACTGAGATCGAAATAAAAAATTTCTTGATTTTTTTGGATGCCCTAGTGGAAAGATGTATGTTGGTACATTGCCCCCTTGAGAGATCAGGTGAAAATTTTGATTTTAGAGTCGACCTCGCGACAAAGAGGTTCAAGATGGATGTATGGAAGGTTAGGATAAAAGATCTATATGATAATGACGATGCAAATGAGATATTGTTTTAAGATGCTTAGAATAACAAATTTATATTATCCTAAACAACTTAAATGATGATGCAATGCATGTGAGATGGATGAGGTTTCCTATTATGATGATATGTATGAATATGCATGATGAGTATGCTGATGTTTTATAAATGTAGGATGGATGCATGTCTTGATAGCATGTTAGCATGAAAGAGGATAGAAGAATGAGAGGGATCAACTCTTGATTTCAAGAAGATGCAGAAGTCCAACAAGTCTACGAGTCGTCGAGACTTTATTAGATGTGATATGATGAATGATGATGTATTGCTTATCTAGGGATTGGGGATGCAAAGAACATAACTTTCCTTATTTTTGATCACACACATAGATACGATGCATCAAGGTATAGAAAATTAGGATGGAGTTGTACGTAGTGAGATGGAATTTGACTCGATAATCAGATAGGAGTATCCTTGTTCACACCTAACATACAAAACCTTATTAGGATGTACTTTAGATATTTCAAAAATCTTAGACAAAAACATAGAAAAGTAAAACCTTCCTATGTAATTGTCAACAAGACATCTAAAAAACCCTCCCTACAAACCAAGAAAAGTAAGCATGA
>VDFB02161032.1:220950-233117 GCA_007258455.2 Sequoia sempervirens | reverse complement strand
CATTAATGTATCAATAGGTAATCTCATTTAATAGCTCAACATAATAGGATAATATTGAATAGAATTGGTTGTTTATCAACAATATCAACTATTTGGAGCATGAGACAACTACAACAACATTTCACAATATAAGATAGTCATTGATTTGCAATTTGTAGCAAGCTCTAGGTAAAGGAAAACAAATACTGAACCATATGAATAAGTACAACTTAGATCAGTGTCATATATCCATTGGAGGAGTCAAATTTATAATCATCTAAGGGTTTATGACAAATTTAACACATAGCATATAAGATCCTTGATAACATTTCTTTACAATCTCATCAATATGTATTATAACAGAATACTACTTATCAAATCCTTATACGTAACATATCCAATCACAATCCCATTCAAGCATTTCCACTAATTCCCTTGAATTAAAGCTAAAACAAGAATCATACACCACAACAAGGAGATGAATCCAAAACAACCCTGATCATTTTATTCAAAATTCAGGCTATGCTTGTACAATGGAGAGACATCAGCTCAATTAATCATATCAATTCAAATGCCAAGATCACATCATAAAACATCAAATCCCCATGAATTCAAAACCTACTACAGAATGACTCAAAACCTAAATTGTATTTTCCCTAAAACCATCAGACTTTACAATTTTCTCTACAACTTCATCTAGACTCGACCAAAAATATCTAACTTGCTAACTCGTACTTTTGGCCTTGAAATCCTTCTTATAGAAAAAGAAGGAGCAAAGAAGCATTGGGCCAAAAAGCACATGTGTCACCAGCCAATTGGACTGCCTTGTGATATTCCAAAAAAAAATTATAACAGTAATCTCCCCAGAGAATCTTCTTGTTCATCGTGCCCGCTAAGAATGGTTGATGCAACAACAAAAAACTTCAAGAATTTCGCGCCTAGATTGTCACCAAAAGAATCTGTTGTAATTGCAACAACTGATTTTTCAACCATTAGCAACCTAATCCTTTTCACTCTTAGTTAAATATACATTTACCCATTTCTAGTACTCTTCATCAGTTGGCCAATCAAAATTGATCACCTCATTGACCTTGACACTATAAGGTTTGTACTTAACTGCCACCTGATTCGCTTCTCTTTCAAAAGACTCCAAGAATGAGCTGGTGCTAATGATTTTGTCCATACAGCTCACCTACAAATCATAATCTGAGTTACCCTATTTTTCAAGGTTTTGTAGTCCAAACATGATATAAAGGGGCTCTTACACTTTTTGTGATTACTGTAGCTTGTGTAAGAGGCCCCATGGATACTGTTGTAATTGTAGGATGCATGAATAGGGCGTAGGATGAGAAATAAAGAAGGTATAGCTGTTGTCCTTAAGAGTTTTGTGAAGAAAAGCATGTGAAATGAGAGTTCAAGCCTAGGTTTCAACAAAACATGTATGGGAGATATGATTTTATGAATTTTTATCCATGTGCACCTAATGGGTTGTTTAACACTAAATATAATGATACATACACACACATATATGTATGTATGTATGTATGTATGTATGTATGTATGTATGTATGTATTTTTTAAATGTAAAATGTAAATGCAATTACTGGATGCTCTCCTAGAACAATAAATGCAACATAGAACAATAAATGCAACATATCAAAGAAATCTATATCTATGTATATAAATGTGTATTTCTAAATGCAAGTGTAAATGCAAAGAGCATATGGTTTTGTAGTGTTATAGATTCACCATATCCATAAATTAATGTAATTGAAATTCTAAAGTCTTCAACACATATAATATGAAATCGATCAAACTATTAAACTACATGAGAAATAAATGAAAATAGTAAATGCATATGTATGTGTATTTGTAAATGTGAGTGTAAAATAAATAAGAATAATGAAAATTATAAAAGAATACAAGGGGAGACTAGTGCCTTATTGGGTATATGGAGTCTAATGAATATCTACAAATGTGGATTTCAATAATGGCAATAATTCAAACTGTTAGGCACAAAAATTGTTTACAACTTGTGTAAACATGCAAGTGAATAATTGACAAACTCTTCTTGAGATAGAATGAAAATTCTAGTTATGTGATTCTTCTTATTAATCCAAGTAACACTTCCCAATTGTTGTGATTGATTAAAAGATTTTAATCCCTACTTTAGAGAACTGAATAACCAGATCACACATATATAGCAAATGTACAATGATAAACCGAGTATAAACTTGTTATATCAATTTAAACAATAGAGAAGCATCAGAATGGAGACAATCAAATAACTGCATAAATTTAACAAACAGTTGATAGCAAAATCTTAATCCGCAACTTAGATATCTTCATTTACTCCATCAAAATACATGCATCTGAGTCTATGTATATCAAAATTCATTGTCTGCTACAAATGACCTATATGCCATCTGTCTAGTGTCTGTATCTTTGCTCTCTTCAACACTTAGTTCTCTAGGAGGGCAGTTGTAACCTTAGGCTTTTCCCAAACACCATAGATGACTAGAGACATAAGGCAAGATAAAAATAGAACATAAAGAGAAAAATTTTGAAGTTCCATCACAAGGAAAGGTCTCCTTCCTTCTTGGTAGTGATAACCTCCTCCACACACAACCCTTAAAAATTATGAATAGAGGAATATAATCTTTGAAGAACTCAAAGTTGATTCTCTCCTACCTGATGCAATTAATCATTTTATCCTTACAAACATTTATAGTGATTACTAGAGGCACATAGACCAATTCTTCATAATAGAAGAATTTGATCATACTTTTCCAATGATGGCATTATGAGAAAACCTTAGGTTAAATGAATAATTCCTAGCTAAGTTCTTTAAATCATGTCCAACCATATAGAGAAGGCTGCTATACGGATACCATGGAGAAAGGTTCTTTTGGGCTCTCATCAATCATCACTTATACCAGATTCGCAATGGACATAAAAAATTATTGCCAAAGCAAAACTTATGATGACTTAACCAAGCCTAGTACACACTCCTCCCTGCTAACCACTTAGACATATGGAAATTAAATGTAAATTTGCTGCTATTTTGTCATGTAGGTGTCCAATAAACCACTTGGTGGTGTTTCCCTTCAAGTTTATTTACTTGAATGAAGAGAAAAAATCCTTTGATTACAATTAGAGAATACATTTGAGGCCTTGGTTGTGTAACTAGTGGACCATAGTCACATTTAACACTTGTTACAAAGTTTGGGAGTTAAAATTTTAAGTAGATTTGATTTGTGATGGACACATTTGGACAGTATTAACAATAACTTGCAATCTATCAAGACTTGATTACCTTATAACCTGTGAAATTCTAGCGATGAAATGATAGATTAATCATAATGTCACTGTTGATCGTGTTTTCTGCACAATAACAGCCTAGATAGAATATGGTATCCTATCTCTCTTGAAAGGTAAATCTCTATCGGAAAGCCTCAAGAGATAACCCCAAGGTCTCTAATGTCAGGTCTTGATAGTGCATAAACAACTTAGTAACAAAATGTGAAAATACTGGTAATCACAAAGGGACCTTACTACGAGCAAAATACTGAATCAATTTTATCAGATCTAACAATCTGATGATACTTTAATTCGAGATCTAACCCAATAATCAAAGAAATGAAAAAATATAATGGTTTCAAAGATATTTTAAATCTAATGCTACTCCTAAGATTAACAATGCGAATGATAAACACCGAAATGGACCAATCCCTCAAAACTGATCTCTGCTTGACCAAGATAAATCTGAAATCTCACAGAAAATAGTGCAATCTTCTAAGGTGTTAAGATTTTCAAATCATGAGCATTCATTCAAACAACCCTATTGCAGTTGAAATGAATAAACCCTCACAATCGAACTTAAGCACAATGAGTATGATAGTCCAGGCTAACTTTGCAAAGCAACTAACAATCAGTTGGTTGCGAAAAGTATGGACTGAAGGATTGCTACAACATTCAAGTATTAGATCACAAACATTATTAAATCAAATCTAATCTAAATATTAACCGCCTCAAAGCAATCTTAAAGATAGAACGACAAGAACCATGCAAGACAAGAGAAAACAGGTATGGCACCAAATCACAATGTCATTTCTTGTATTCAAATTATCCACTGTTGCAACAATTCGAGCTTTCTGTTACAATATTTGCTCAAGAATACCTACTTGCTAACTTGCTGCTAACTTCTTAACTTTATTCTACTTCTATCTTCTAACTTCTACCAACTTCTTAACCCTTACAAAAGACGCAAAATTCCAAATATATAGAATTCCCCCAAAAAAACCCGTCGGCCAGGCAGGGGTTTTGTAGTATTAATGGCGCAACCAATCGGTCAAGAGAAACCCACGGTTGGTCAAATAAGCATAAATGCACATTCTATCCAAGACGGCCCGGGATCCACAATGCAGCTCAGACCAATGTGCGGGAAGATAATAGGGAAGCACAAATCGCACCGCAGCCCATCATCAACTCCCTTCCCTATCATTCGTATTCTGACCCAACATTTCATGAACCTTCAGAAGCGTCCCATCCAAGTTAGCTACTGGTGGCAAAGGAAGAACCCTAAGTTGATTTTCAATGGACGCAATCTCTTCTCTTGACCGCTTGACCGACCTATCCCAGTCTACCTTATATGTCACATGCTTATCAATAACTGCGAGGTAGGTGGCCGCATCATCCAGCTGGTGTTCAGAAACAAAAACATCATCAAGTGGTGCATACACATCATGCCACCACTCCCTCAACTGTTCCAGGCTCAAGTACTTGGACGCGATCTTCCTTCTTCCTATCATAATTTCAAAGAAGGCAATGGAACCGTTGTAAACCCTAGTTAGGGTGTCGTCAATCTGCTTCCTTTGTTTGTAAGTCTTTTTCAACACTTTCTGCCTGATTTGCAGTGCCTCATACCACTCCCATGGTTCGGAAGCTCTAGAAGAAGGAAGGATCCCCTCATTCACTAATCTATCCCAAGTGTATTCCATTATAGTTCTGGTTTTCTGTAGAAGAAGATCTGTATCTTCCTTATCTTGGGCCAATACCGCCTTCAATCGCTCAGTTGTCATGAAAACATCCTTTCCTATTGACAGGATCTCCTTAATAGCCTCATCACCCTTTATTTGCACCCCCTGCAGCCAATTCATCATGGCGACAGTGGATTCTTTCATCCTTTCAAGCTCGGTTATAGTCTCCTGAGGCAGAGGATTTGCAGCGGAGGAAGAAGGGTTAATGGATTGCAGGGGCTTCATTAATTCCTCCAAGCATTTCCTGAGATTTTCATTTTCTCTCTTTAGCTCCTGCTTGGTCTTCATTTCCTTCCTCAGCTGATCCACAATAACAGTACTGGAGACCTCATAGTCCTCGATATCCTGCTCAACGGATGTAGGCCCAAGATTAAAGGTCTGCACATTATAATCATTTCCAGCCACATCATCTCTATTTTTATCTGGAACATGGGTAGCAATATGAACAACCTTGTTATGCGCCTCATCTCTTTCAACTCTCAAGATCACTCTAGCCTTCTTTTTACCTTTTTCCTTTCCAATCTTAGCTAGTAGTGCATCCCAATTCGGTGGACTATCCTCCACAACCACCTGCTTTCTCTTTATCTCTTTGTCCAGCCAACCAGGGACAGTGGATTCCAATTGCACCTCACTTTGCTTCTCCTCCTGTTGATCTTTAGGTGCCTCCTCACTCAAATTTTGTTCATTAGGAGATTCATCTATCTTACTTTCTTCCTCTTCAACATGCTCCTCCTCTCGTTCAGGTGATGGGATCCTTTCTGCCTCTTCTTCCCTTGGAGGAGATTGAACTTCTTCATGTGTGACTGGAGATCCTGCATGTGCAACCAAGGGAGACTACATTATCTCTTCAACTTCAACTTCTGCACGGTAAAGGTCACCCTCATGGAATTCCTCTGCCTCAGTTTCTGGATGATCCTCAACCTTCCCTACCTCACCTAATGCACTTTGAGCTTCATGAGCGGTAGGAACATCATCGTGCTGCTCCTCATGAGAAACCACCGGAGGGAGATCAGCCTTAGGCACATTGTCCCTAGGAGAAGGATTCCTAGACCTCCTTGAATAAACTTTGGCCTTCTCTCCCGAACTTTCAACATTTACCACTAGTGGGGAAGCTTCTTCTGCAACCTTGGAGCTTTCCTTCTTGGACAATTTTATAATTCTTCTTCTTTTGGGCACAGGAGCATCAGTCTCAGGATTCTGTTTCTCAGCCCCTTTCCACTCATACTTCTTAGTCTTTGTCCTCTTCTTAGCTTTTGGCTTCCTCTGTTTTCCTGTCTCATGGACTTTTGTTTCCTGAACACCTTTAATCTTGATTTTGAGTGGAGAATCCAACTTACCCTTGCCCTTAGGATCCTGCTCGGTGGATTCTTCAGAAGTTGAATGGGGATCCAAATCTCCCATTAGCGCATAGGTGCATTGCACACCATTATTTTCCAGTTCCCACAGCCTATGCTTTAGCCACATCCTAGTGAATTTGAGAACTGGATCCACTAGTTGTTTCAATTCTATCTTTTCCTCCTTTAACCAATCCACATCACCAATTGGTCTATCTTTTATGGCCTCATAAGCATGATCCTGGATCAAGTTCCCATCGTCTTTGAGCTGATCAGGAACTGCCTTCACATTGTATAATTGAACTGACTCAACTGGAAGCCGGGAAAACTTCCTCTTTCTGACCTCAAATTCATCACCATAATTGGCCCAATAGTCCTCCAAATTCACCTTATGGCTATATTCTCTGCTGGCCTTCTTTTGAGCCTCGCCTGTGATGTCAAATCTGGACCTCTTGGAGTGGAGGGACAGACCGAGGGTACTCATTTCTTCTTCTGAAGCTTGGGCAGAAATAATGGAAGGACATCCCTCTCTAGTGCCAATCCTTAGTGGGAAATCTCCACCAAAACCAGTCTTATGCTTGTCCTTCTTGACAATAGCATCAAAGTCACAAATCTGTCTGGTGACTTCAAACAATATAATGTGATCAGTGGGATACCTTGGGAGTCTGTATGGGGCTTTCTAGAAACCATCAATCCGAATGTAGGAGAAGGTTGGGAACTGAATGAACCAAGCTCCATACTTCCTGATGAGCTCCTTGGCTTGATCTAAAATTCTAACATGCTCTGCTTCCTGAAGCATTCTGGTGATATACATGGTAAAGGCATCATTTTCCCTCCTATAGTTTGAACTTCCCAAATGCTACTAAGGGAAAACTTCGTAAATAACATCCTACCCAAAAATTCCTTTTGTATATAATCCTCTGTAGGGATGGAACCTAGCAAGTGCATAGACCAAATATGAGGTCATTGTGAAGGTCTTTGTCTGCAACACATTGGACAATTGTTTATGAATTACTTGGCTAATGACCCCTGCCCAATGGTAATTAATTTTTTCTTGCTCCATCCTCACAATTGCATGGCACATCCAATTCTTGAATGTTCTATCACTCTTCAATCCAACCACCCTACTAAGAAAGGTGATGGCATCATAGTATTCCTTCTTGAATTTTGCTCTGTACAACTGCTTGGGCAATTTGGAGTAATGAGACTTCGGCTTCTCCAGCCAAGAATTGATAAATTGTTGTGACTTCACGGTTTGGTCATCGTAGAACTCCTGAGCTGCCTCAATGGTGAATCCCACCACATGAGACCGGTCTGGCATATCGAATGTTTGGGTAATGGAGATAGGGTTGAGATTGGAAATAACTCTCCCTTTTGGACCAATTATCCTCTATGTATCCTGATCATAGTGCTTGGCGCACTCAAGGACTAATTCATAACACTGCATCGTAGAAGGGAAACCAGCTACATGGGACAAGCTTGATTCCATCATCCTTCTAGTCACCAAAGGAGGATCCTTAGTTGCCATCCTTGCTTTAAACTCCTCAAAGTCCCAAAGGCCAACATTTGTATCAGTGACTTCTGACCAGATAGAAGTGATCTTACTCTCAGGGACCTTGCTCTTAATGTCCAGCTTAATCCTCTCTGCATTAGACAATGAAGAACCAGCCGCTGCTTTGCTTGATTCAACCTGCACTCAACATGGAAATCATATTAAACCACAGGAAAGCAAGGTCAATCCATCAAAACACCGTTAGAATGCATCTCATATAGTCAAGGTGTTATTAAAATCTCATATGAAACGACCACAATAAATTTCGAGTTTGAAGACCATCCGCGGAATCTGAGCTAGAGAGGAATTTCGAGAAATTCCAGGCCAATCGGATTCCAACGGAATAGCCAGGAAACACCTACTTAACCATTAAACCTGATCATTTTCATCAATAAACCACATGGGAGCTCAAATATGTCATGAAATAATCATCAAATGTATCACAAATTATAAACGAATCCAATTCTTTCATGCTCCTTTACATTTCACCAAACTTCAGGAAAATCTACCAGAGACGGATTCTAGCGAAGAACGAGCCAAAGGAAACCTCAGAGAATCAGGGAGACGGTGGATTTTGGAGAAATCCGGACTTGACAGAAATCCGTAGTTAATACACAATTCTAAACCAAACGATGCGAAGGCAAGTACATCGGCCAAACAACTTTCATTAGGGATGAGGTCACGTTGAGTGGGGCACGTCTTACCGACCAACGATATAGTAAACACCTCGATATGATCACAAGGTAGTCAGGGTAGGGTCTTGGCGAATGCCCCATGTTTCACTGAATTTCAGGGTCCAAGCAAACACTTCGGTCAGATAAGAGTTGTTCGATATGATGTATCAACGAACTTACAGAGTCTTGTTGAAAGTCGATGTAACAAACACCTCGATGTGACCAGCGGGTAGTCGGGGTAAGGTCTCAGCGAATTTTCTTGGTCTCACAGACTAGCGATAGAACACGAGAGACCTTCGGTGTGAGAAAGACACTATCACATCAAACATATGGACTAAGGAGGGCCATCGGTGAAACGTTTGGAGTTCGGCTAGAGGTCCCAGCGACTACGTAATATTTCACAAAGGAGAGTTCTATCGGTAGAACCTCTAGCCGACAATATGTGGTCTCCCCAAAAAATATCTCGGCTCGCTAGAAAAGAAGGCCTCGCTATGAAGTCCTGGAAACCGTTAGGAGTCTCGCCAAAAGCGAAGGCCTCGACAAGAGCTGTGAGCTCGCCGAAAGGTCTCTCTGACTAGACAGAGTCTCCCCGACTTTGAAGGGCACTTGACAAGAGCAGTACATGTTCGGCGAAAGGTCTTTCCAAAAGAAGGATGTCTCAGCGACAGAAAGGAAAATTGGCAAGATGAAAGGAGCCCGCCACAAGCTCTTGGCGATAATGGTTTGTCTTTCCAACATAAAGGCGTTCGGCGTGAGAATTACAGTGTCCAGGCGATCAAATAAAAACCCACGAAGGGCTTCGGAAAGACACAGGATGACCGATATGACATCTCCCCGACCTCGAAGGGTCACAGCGACTGAAAAGAACAGAGCTCGATGAAAGAAAAAGTGCTCGGTGAAAGGTCTCGCCGAAGGATGGATGTCTCAGTGAAGCAAATGGGTATCGGTATAACTAATAAAGCCCACTATGACCTCTTGCCGACTAGGGCTTGTCTTGCCGATGGCGAATATGAAAATGTATGTCGATGAGAGATTTTCTTACGGGCTGAGGTCTCGGCGAATCCTCTTTGTCTCACCGACATTCTTAGGAGACTTTATTGGTGAACTACAGGGTGATCAGTATGAAATTTTCCCAACCTTGAAAGGTCACAGCGAAGAAATTTTGGAAGGGACGGAGAGTCCCAATTTCACCCAGACACCGAACCAATCAAGAAATTCAAAAGTTTTGACTCAGGACCAGCCAGGGATGAACCTTTCATAGATTTTCTTTATGTTCTAGGTCAATTTTAAGATGAAATCACCTAATATGGCACTGCCCTAGGTTTAAAACCCTACTCATCCGCCATTAGTGCATAAGCAAGTTCAGAATTTGGTTGTTTCAACTGTTAAGTCATCACTAGGGTTTACGAATTACTCTTAGGTAAGATTCATTGAAATGAAAATAAACAAATGAGCTCAAAACTTTCCTGGGAGTTGACAAATGATGCAATCCTAGACAACCCTAGCACGAAATAAACAAATACACAGGAATTCAAATCCCACAAGCTCTCATAATACCAATCGTGTCATTCATAATTCAATTCAAAGTAGAGAAATCAAACACATACCATTACAAAGCGGCAATCGATCCCATAATCAACAAAAGGGACGAGAATGGGGTCCTCAAAGAACAGATGCAGGAATGCACAAGAAACCGTCACCGAAAACCACAGTTTGCCCGAATATCCCAAAATGAAGCCAACAGTTCAAAGAACAAACTCTAAGGATGCAACTCTCAACTCAGACAATGGAAAATAGTGAGCATAATGGCATAAAAGATCTCATAAATCAAATAAAATCTGGCCTTCAAAGCATGTACGAAGCCATTAATGCAATTGATAAGACAGTCATGAAACCTAGGAAGCCGATGACAAGGCAGAATCTGGGGAAATCCAGCCCACGCAGAAATTTGCAAAAGCCAAAATCCTTGAACCATGGTGCAAACTAGAATTCGAGCTGGATCCCGGGAAATCCGACCAACTCAAAAAATCCGTGAAGGCCAAAATCCCCGAACCACGGTGCAAACTGGAATTCGAGCTGGATCTAGGAAAATTCGACCAGGGTGGAAAATCCTGAATCTGGGAAAAAGCTCAAAATTCATCCAGAACTTAATATTTTTCAATGAATAACTTGGGGGAAACACTTAGGAAATCAAAAATAAACATTTAAGAACATGCCTAAATACGAAAAAACCTCAAAAGAAAGGGCCAAAACACCAAAACTGAACAGAAAGAGGGTCCATGCTTTCAGTCGGGCGTGTGTGCGAAAACTGCACAACAGTCACCTTAGGATCACATCACCATGAAAGAACTTCATCCAACATCCTTATGAGTGCAGGTACCACCAAATAGGTATTTGTCAGATTTTTCTTCCTCGAGCGAGGGAAATTCAGGAAGAGAAGAGGAAAGTGAGACATGTAGTATGTCTAAAAGAGGGAGATCAGAAATACAGTCAAAAAAGATTAGAAAGAAAATTTTGTAGCGCGCCAAATTTTTTCTTCTTGAAGAGTCATGTTCTTATGATGATGAGAGCATAGGTGGCCGTCGAGGAGGTTCCCTTGGTACAAACATCTATGGAAACAATGGGTGCAAGGACTTCCTCTAAGCTTGATTTTTGTGTCAGCGAGAGGATATATCGCATAGCACCATCGTCATTACATGGTTTGGGCCTATTTTGCATGGATGGCATAAAGGTATTTTATGAAAAAGTTATTGAATTGATGAAGTATGTTGGACCCTGTTACAGTTACAAACATTGGATGCAACTAGTTCGATATACACAAAGTATGCGTAGGTATGCACTGTCAGCAAATTATGTACAACTAAAAGATAAGGATCAAAATAAAGGAGTGGCTATGTACATTGGCGGAAGGCCAAAAGCATAAGGGAATATTGCAGGGTTTATAAATAGTAAACGACCTTGGTCAACAAATAAGCAACCCAATTGCATATTCAAGGCGCGTGACAGAAACCATGTATTCGTATATGCGATAAAATCAATAACTACAGGGGAAGAGTTGCTAATTGATTACAATTTGAATCACTTAGTTACAAACATAGTTACTATGGGGGTGGTATGTACTATGTACCATTTTAACCTCGATATACCATTTATTCATATGTTTTTTCATAAGATCTATTGAGACAAATTTCGATAATGTTTTTTATATTTAATTTTTGTCATGGCGGGACATTGATAGTGCCAATTTGACCCGGAGCCGCAGTCGTGATGTATCTTGGTACTTCTACCCAATGATTTACCTCATTGTAATTGTACAAATTAGATATGAGCAAAAATTTTTATTGTTTGTTTTCCTTAAGTTTATTGGGTTAATTTCAATAATGTTTAATATTCTTGTTGCAGTCGACTAATTGAGGAAAGGCACCAGCAGTAGATGAGAGCATCCATAGGGAGGTGCAGTCGATATTATGTGATGATGACATCGCTTATTCAACAAACCCTCTTGATATGATAAGGAAGACCCCAAAAAAATGCAATGAAGAAATCCTTAAGTTGTTATTCATAGTGCCTCAAACAGATGAGATAAGAG